>JAHLJT010009419.1:185009828-185162422 GCA_031308135.1 Acheta domesticus | reverse complement strand
GTCGGTAAGCAGGAGTTTTTGGATCATGCTCTGTGCGATTCTTAACAACCGTTCGGAGTAATTAATTTCAACTAATAGTTTTTAAAACAAATGATATCTTGTGATGGAATGGTAATAACATTTCAGTATTCCGCTGGTTAGGTGTTTTTTCTGCTTTTTTTGCCTCGTACGTGGTGTAGTAGGTTCATGTGTCCGAAGTTTGAATGCTTGTTATAAACAAATTGCAAGCAGTAATTAATTCTGGAGTAATTTTATCGTGAAATATAACGTGTTTGTAACAAACTACAGTTGGTAATACTGTGGTTCGCCGGTAAAATTTATTCCTAGATTTTTTAACACATTTTTGTAGAAAATGCGCGATTTCGGTGCAAAAGATGTGCCCATTTTAGAGCATTTTCGGCACAGTAATAAATACAAACAAATTTGTTTCTAATTCAATGGGTATCCAGTAATGAGCCCTAGACCAATATTTCTGTATTCCGCCGAATAGTTTTTTTCTGTGGATATTTGTTTAAAAGATGAACGTTAACATCGTCTTGTGATGCTTCAGGGCTCATTATAAACAATGAATGCAGTAATAATTCGTGAGCCGTTTAGTTAATAAATATGAAGTGTATTAAACAAATTAATGTTAATAAGCTGTGGTCCGCCGGTAGATTATATTTTATGATTTTTTGAAAATGTGTCTGTAAGCAGAGTTTTTGGTTCAAAGCTCTTTGCGATTTTTAACAACTACTGTCTGGAGTAAATTAATGTAAACAATTTTTTTTAAAAAAATTTATATTATGAAGGAATCGCCAGAAGTATATAGTATTTCGCCGGTATGAAAAGTTTTACGACTTTTTCATTTTTTTTGTGTTTTGTGATAATTTTTCATTTGTTTAAACAATTGTTGTTGAAATGATGTTAAAATGGAGTAATTAAATAGTAATTAATTATACTTTATTGTTAATTTTTTCTAGTTTTTTTGGCTCTATTTTGTGTGTGGCTAGCTAGCTTCAGACTGAAGCTAGCTGACCCTCGATTTTTAGAATATGTCTGGCGGAATTAATTAAATTAATGATCATTTAAGAGTATTAATTAGTAAGTAATGATGGCATATAGATATTTGGTCCGCTATAGGTGGCTAGCCAGCTTTAGTAGAGGTTAGCAACTAAACCGTACGTACGATTTCTTCCAAAATGGATATCCCCCGCACGATCTCGTTTGAGTGAAAGCTTTGAGATTTTGAAAAAGATTCTATAAAAAGTTTTGGGTAAGTTACATGAAGCTCCCGACGTTTTTAAACTTTTCTTCAAAACTACTCCCAAATTTTTCTTTAAATTTCTTGTAAGAACAGAGTAAAATGAACATATTATGGTGACATAGGTACGGATGTTCACGGTAAACTCTAAATTTTTCGAAATTGCAAAATTTGAATTTTATTCAACGTCTTCCTCCAACTACAAAATTGCAGATGGAGATTTTCCTTCAAATGTATTTTTTTCTTCATAGTGAGTTCTTTCATAGTGTAATAGTTTAGCCATCTATTACAAATGAAATAGGTAGATAACATGAAGTGACCATTGGTTTATGAACCGGTATAGAAACTTTATGTAGAAACTTCCAGAGCGGAATATAGAAAAACAAGTGAAGGTGATCTAAGAGAAAACGAGTATTTCAGGCGAGCATGTGAACGCCGTGGTTAATTAATGGTTGCATGTTACTAGTCAACGCACAAAATTATAAGGAACACAATAAAGTTGTTTCAGCTAAATCGGGTCACAGAAACGCATAATATCGCGAGTTTTGTGATCATGACATTGATTTTAACATGTTACAGAACTAAAACAACAATGGTCGTGACGTCCCTTCAGAAAAGTTTGGATATATTAATAAATTAAACGAAAACTAGTGTGTCTACCGAGATTTGGCATATACCAAAGTATTCCGTGGAATACGGGCCAAATTATAAACGTGGTGACACAATTTTAGGACGCCGAACATTAATAGAAAAACATTATGTTACATGAGTTAATTGAGAAATAAACGAGCGATGTTTGTAGGCATGAGACGCACGAAAAAGCATTCTTTTAACAAAATGAAGCGAGAAAGTGATGTCTAAGAAGTGGAATGGATACGAAATTTTAATTGGGAATTTTACAATATAATAAGACAATCCAGGAAGTGTTAGAAATTAATAATAAACTATTTTTATAAGTTATAAAGCAGAAGACAGTAGAGGCGCTATTGTTTGTTCGGAAAAAAGCTATAAATGCTTTAGGACAACAATGGGAGGGAGACGAGGGAATAGCTTGGTAGCGAGAGGCAGAATCCGCGTCGCTTGTTGCAAGAATAATTTTAAAAAATTTGGATTTGTAATTTTTGATGAAGTGTTCTCTTCTGGACTCGTACTAGTGAACTATTATAACTGTGAGAGGAGTGAATAACTTCGTGGCGAGTTGTACTCCGCGTCACTCGTGATATTATTTTAACACGCGAACTTATAAAATTTCGAGAAGGTGTTGCTCCTTCGGACTTGTATTCGCAAGGTGGCGGAACTGTATGCCGTGTGATGTGAACTATTTTTGGTAATATATAAAGCTATGCCACGCGCGATCCTAATTTTGAGTTTTGTGAATTTTGAAAGTTTTTCCACTATGTTTGGAACTGGTGTTACTTCGACCATTGAAAAATCGAAGCGGGTGTCGCCGAACGAGGTGTGCCGAGGTGCAGCAGACTCGAGCGCGTCTTTGCATATCGTCGCCGTGGTCAGTGCCAATTTGGGGGGCACTGGTAATTCGGCGCTAGCAGGCAGCAGTGGAGCAGAGTTCTTACGCATGACGGCGTGAGATCGTGTGTGTGTGGACCTGGTCGCCGCTTGGTTAACAACGCAAGGGAAGTGAATATTTTTTTTTGTTTTGCAACACTCCAGTGAAGTCAATGACTTTGATTTCTTTGCTCTTGGGAAGAATAAATGGTTTACAAAGCCAAAACTGGAAACATTTTGGGGGGATTGCAATGTAATGGGTGTGGCCACAGTATTGAGCTCATTTTCGTAATAACATTTGGGTATAATATGTTTATTGATTTTTGTGATTTTTATGATATCGTGTTTTGTTGATGTTGTGGTATTGATTCTTTTATGAGGGTATTAATGTTTCTGTTGGTTAAAAGAAAATAAACAAACGAGATTTTGAGTTCTCGTTTTGATGTTACGTAACCGGTGTTTTTATCACATAGCTAGCTGATCCTGGTCCCTGCATTGGCGTGGCGCTTGTGTTCTGTAGAGAACAAATCACGGCCCGCCCTGATAAATTTATGTAAACAGGAAAACTCCGGATAGTAAAAAGGGGGGCACAGTGGTGTGCATTGTAGATATTACAGGTGATCAGCAAGGAAGTTTTTCGTGATCAACAATAGGAGTTGAGAGGGGAGATTTTCATTACATTAGTGCCCAGTTCGTAGGGCGTTTTAGTAAATAGGAAAGGGGGTTTTTTCGTTGCATTGGCGCTGTTTAGTGGGCGTGATCGATATCAGTACAAAGTGAGAGGGGTTTTTCGTTACATTGGCGCCCAATTCGTGGGGCGTGATTAGCAAACGCAACGCCGGGTAGAAACCAGGACAGGTTGTTAATAGCTAGCACGTGATAAAGAAAATAACAAAAATGGAAACACGAAGTGGCAACTAATTAGCATCAGGGAAGGATCTGATTCCGAGACGATATCTGCTTGTGACGATGGTGAGGATTATCAGCGGTTACCAAATTTGGAGGTCGAAGGGGAAGATAATGTCGCGTTAGTCGCGAATGAAATGGCTGTTGGTCAGGTAGTGGGGGATGGGGGTCATGATCCCGGTGAAGTAGCGCGTACCACAGCTGAAGAACGAGGCGTTACAGAGTCGAGTCTGAATGCTATGTTACAGTTGTTAATGGCAGAAATAAAATCGGATAATGCCCGTCGAGAAAACAATTTGCAAGCCAAGATAGAAGAAAGTAATGTTAATTTGCGCCAGCAAATGGTAGAGAATAATATCAGTTTGGAGAGTAAATTAGAGGGCAGAATGGAGTCATTAGATTCTGCATTATTGGCAATCCGGAACGACGTCAGTGGCTTGAGAACCGAGACGTTTGCGAAGATTTCCAAGTTGGAAAACGACGCGAAGATCGCTGAAGAAAAGATAGAATCGCGGTTCGCAGTCCAGGAATCCGTTAATATGCAATTTAGCGCAGAAGTGGGCAAAGTCAAGTCGTCCGTATTAGCCGTCCAACAGGTGGTAGACGGACATCACCGCAGTTCGATGACATTAACAAAAATTTGCAGGTCGTTAAAGAAACAACACAACGGCAGGACGCGCGATTAATATTACTCGAGGATTCCATGAACGGGATAGGCGAGAACATTATGTCAACAGTTCAAAGAGAAATCAGTAATCTGAGGCCGGATGAATTAGAACAAACAAGAAGTGTCAATGAAATGCTCTCCAAAAAGGTAACTGAGTTAGAAGAAACGTATGTACGCGGCGCAGAGGTCTGCGAATGTTGGGAACGTTGTCAGTCACGCGGCACTCCCGAATTATTTACGCTTCCACGGAGAAAGCAAGGAACAGCCGTATTCTTTTCTAACGGCGTTAGAAATTATTTTCTTGTGAACGGTACGCCTGAGACGATGAAATTAAGATTCGTGGAGGAGGCGTTAAGTTCGAAGGCCCAGTATTGGTGGCAGGCTCTTACACCGACTCCGAGAAGTTATGAAGAGTGGAGGGGGAAATTCTTAGAGCGTTATTGGAACCAGCATCATCGGTTCGAGTTTAAGATATCGCTTGATGTCGGAAAGTACCGGAAGGGAAGTGCAGAAGCATGTGCGATTTCGTGACGCGCAAAGTAAGTGCGTTCAAGATTTGTAGCGAGAATTTCGATCCCGCTGAAATTATTAGAATATTGATACGACAGATGCGGGTAACGTCCGTAACTTGTTATGGAATAATATGCCGGAAACAATAGATGAGCTGATCGAGCGTGTTAGTCGGTTCGATCAGACGAATGATGGAAATGACCAAGATTCCCCAAATGAGAGGTCACGCTTTGGTAATAATGGGGGCGGTACGAATGGATATAACGGCACGAAGTACCGACAGGAAAATGTATGCGCGGTTGAAGTGCGCACGGGAGAGAAAGCGCCAAGACAAGGTAAGCCACAAGGTGGGCCGTCACAACAGCAACCAAAAACAAAAGAAAATGGTGGGGGTCGTCAAGATATGAACCAAGTGAATCGGAAGCAAAGAGGAATGTAGACAGAAGGCCGGAAAACTAGATAGCTTTGTGCGGGAGGGTGGCCGAACCAATGACGTGGAAGGGAATCAGGTTACGGTACTAGCAACAACAAGTGTAATGGTCGCGGGAGATGAATTGCTTCGTGAAGAAACAATGGAAGGTGCGAAGCCGAGCAAGTGTTTAGTGTTGAAGGGCACGTGCTATGGGAGACAGGTGTATGCGTTGGTAGATACGGGAAGTAGCATCAGTGCAATATCTGAAGAATTGTGTGAGGAGTTGAAGAGGGATGGACAAGAGCTGGTTGAATTACCAACGCGGAAGCTAAGGGTCGTGATGGCGAACCGGAAGGCAGCAAGTACCACGGGAAGACAAGTTTGGTTGGAATTCTGCGTGGAGGGACTGACCATCGAGGTAGCGGCAATAGTGGTCCGAGGACTCGTACGCGAGATTATCATCGGAATGGACGCATTAAGGGCCTACCAAGCCGTCGTAGACGTAAGCACAGGTGTAATTACATTACGGTTACGAGGTTGTATTGGTGGTGGCTTAGTGGTCGCTGAAGATGATGAGGCGGCGGTCGATGGGGACGAAGTGCAGGCTTCGATGGAAGAGGTTCTCCAGGGCGTGGAACGTGCTGTGGAAGGTGTCGTTGACAAAGAGAACGGCCCGGAAGAAATTCGGCAACTCTTGGAAAGGTTTGTAGACGTGTTTCACGAGTCATCAGAGGCAGTGAGAGGTTATAAATTTCGGTTGGAGATCAGTGATGCTACACCGTTTGTGACGAAGCAATACCCTATCCCATACGCGCACCGGGCACAAGTGCGACAATTGATAGCTGAAATGGAACAGAAGGGCATCATTAAGAGGGCTATCACTCCATATGTAAGTCCATTAGTAGTCGTGGCAAAGAAGAATGGCAGTATAAGGATTTGCCTCGACGCACGAAAGTTGAATGCCGTAACGATTCCCCGCTACGAAGCACCACCCACCATTAATGATATGATCGTGAAGTTAGGAGGGGCGGCTATCTTTAGCGCCCTTGATTTTTCGTCAGCGTATTGGCAAATTGCAGTTGAATCCGGATCCCAGAAATATATCAGTTTAGGTTCGAGGGAACTGTATATTCATTTACACGGTTGCCATTCGGATTGAAGAACTCGGGGGCGGCGTTAATCCGCTACTTGGATGACGTCATCCCGGCTGAGTTGAAGGAGACGTTAATAACGTATGTGGATGACATCGTGTTATTTTCACCAGATTTAAGGCGCATTTGCGAGATTTAAGGCAATTGTTTGAGATTTTTCGAACCTACAACCTGAAATTAAATATAGAAAAATGTAAGTTTTGTCAACTTAAAGTACAATTTATGGGACACGAAATTTCCGGTGAGGGGATCGAGATTCAGGAATGTAAAAAGGAAATGATTCGAAAGTTGCCACCGCCTAAGAATATCCGTGGACTTCGCCGATTGTTCGGTATTTTAAACTATTACTCTCGATTTGTTAAGAACTACTCACAGAAGGTAGTGCCGCTGTTACACTTGCTTCGCAAGGGGAACAGGTGGAATTGGACGCAACAATGCCAGGAAGCTTACGAACAGCTGCTACGGGCTTTTGAAGAGACGTACGTGGTACGTTACCCCGACTTCCGTAGGCGAATGTATCTGCAGACGGACAGTAGCGGATCGGCGCTGGGCGCAGTCCTGTTTCAAGTGGGCGATTACGGGCAACAGCAGATTATCGCGTTAGATAGTCGGTCCCTGAAGGGAAGCGAGGCAAATTTCGGTACCACAGAATCGGAAGCGCTTGCCGTGGTTTGGGCAACGCGGAAGTTTCGGGCATTATTAGTGGGCCGACCTTTTACGGTGATTACTGACCATAAGGCATTGATCTTTCTGATGAGAAGTCATACTCATAATGAGAAATTGCTTCGATGGGCTCTGTGTTTACAGCAGTTTCAGATTGATATCGAATACTGCGAGGGCAAGAAGAACTTACTCCCAGATTATTTATCCCGAATTAGAGTGGAGGAGAAAGAGGGTGAACAGAATCTGGTAGCAATAATACGCGTGAGTGAAATCGATCCACGATGGACAAAGCACGCGGTGATTGCCATGCAGCAAGGAGACCCATTTACACGGGAGGTAACGAAATTGGTAGCTGGGCAGCAGTACGATTCTAGCAAGTTCAAGAGCGTACGAGAACGGAATGCAGCTTTGTGGAAAAGTCACGATGGGATCATATTGCGCAAGACCAACGGTCCGGATAATCAATTCCGTATATGGGTACCGGAGAAGCAACGGAAGGGCTTGATAATATCTACACACGAGCATTACGGTCATTTCGGGGGAGAAAAGATCACGCGTATTTTGGCGGATTATTGTTATTGGCCGAATATGGGGAAGCAAATACGTCAATTAACAAGCTCCTGTGACGTATGTCAGAAGACGAAACAGCCTAATCGCCGTCAGGAGGGCGAGTGGCAAGCCATTATACCGCAGGGTCCACGTGATCTGTACGCCGTCGATTTGTACGGTCCGTTGCCGAAAACTAAGTTCGGTAACCAGTATTTATTCGTAGCTATAGACGTGTTTTTCAAAATTAGTAAGAACTTTTCCCATTAGAAAACCGAATGCTGCGAACTGTGTCCGGCAGATGAAGGTTTATCGATATAGGCGGAAAGCCTAGACGAGTACTGCATGACCGAGGAAGCCAATTCACAAGTGACAGGTGGCGCAAGGAAATGACAACCTTGGAATAGAAATTCATTTTACCGCAGTGAGGCATCCCCAAAGCAACCCCAGTGAGAGGGTGATGAAGGAGCTGTCGCGTTTGTTCCGAGTTTATTCGTCGGAGAACCATCGGGCGTGGTTTGAAGCAGTTCCCATATTAAACGAAGTACTGAATACAGTACCACATTCAAGCACCGGACGAACATCATGGGAGGTGCATTTCGGACAAAGAAGAAAAGGACCCTTTGACGAGATCGCTGTTCCTCCGGAGATCAGCGTATAACGACAATCACGGGAAAACATCAAATTATCTATGACCAATTGAAGAAGGCAGCCAGTCGTAGAAAAGGGCTCAAGGGCAGTTCTATCGGGGGGTGTATCGCGTAGGTGACAAAGTTCTGGTGAAGTCGCCTCACTCGTCATCGTCCGAGCAGAAATTGTTCCGGAAGTTCTTTCCTATCTTTGAAGGCCCATACGTAATTGAAAAGGTACTAGACAATAACAGTGTTGTTTTGTCGAACCAAGGACATGATTGTGGGGTCCAAAATTGGTTTAATATTAAACCGTATAAAGAAATGGTTGAACGATAGAAGCCAAGGGGGATAGAAGAACGGTTGTTAAGTGTATATTTTGTTGTGTTAAGTATGTAAGTGTATTTTAGTTGTAGTTTTAGTATGTAAGTCATGTTATAAGTAAGAAAGCAAGATTGGAATAGTGAGTGAGTGAAAGTGCGACAGGTACAAATCGCGAATTTGTGTCAGGTGAATGTACAATAGGTAATGCTACGGTCAAGGTGGTGCAACAGGTGCACGTACGATAGGCAGGGGTTAGAAACGCAAGTGTGAAGCGTAGCAGGTGCCACTGAGGCCAACAATTGATCAAGACATGACGAGTTTTGCTGAGTTAGAGTAGTAGAAGTCGGTACATCGTGACTACGTCAGCGAGTGACCGACGTCTAGGGAGGGGAAGTTGTAATAGTTTAGCCATCTATTACAAATGAAATAGGTAGATAACATGAAGTGACCATTGGTTTATGAACCGGGTATAGAACTTTATGTAGAAACTTCCAGAGGCGGAATATAGAAAAAACAAGTGAAGGTGATCTAAGAGAAAACGAGTATTTCAGGCGAGCATGTGAACGCCGTGGTTAATTAATGGTTGCATGTTACTAGTCAACGCACAAAATTATAAGGAACACAATAAAGTTTGTTTCAGCTAAATCGGTCACAGAAACGCATAATATCGCGAGTTTTGTGATCATGACATTGATTTTAACATGTTACAGAACTAAACAACAATGGTCGTGACGTCCCTTCAGAAAAGTTTGGATATATTAATAAATTAAACGAAAACTAGTGTGTCTACCGAGATTTGGCATATACCAAAGTATTCCGTGGAATACGGGCCAAATTATAAACGTGGTGACACAATTTTAGGACGCCGAACATTAATAGATAAACATTATGTTACATGAGTTAATTGAGAAATAAACGAGCGATGTTTGTAGGCATGAGACGCACGAAAAAGCATTCTTTTAACAAAATGAAGCGAGAAAAGTGATGTCTAAGAAGTGGAATGGATACGAAATTTTAATTGGGAATTTTACAATATAATAAGACAATCCAGGAAGTGTTAGAAATTAATAATAAACTATTTTTATAAGTTATAAAGCAGAAGACAGTAGAGGCGCTATTGTTTTGTTCGGAAAAAAGCTATAAATGCTTTAGGACAACAATGGGAGGGAGGACGAGGGAATAGCTTGGTAGCGAGAGGCAGAATCCGCGTCGCTTGTTGCAAGATAATTTTAAAAAATTTGGATTTGTAATTTTTGATGAAGTGTTCTCTTCTGGACTCGTACTAGTGAACTATTATAAACTGTGAGAGGAGTGAATAACTTCGTGGCGAGTTGTACTCCGCGTCACTCGTGATATTATTTTAACACGCGAACTTATAAAATTTCGAGAAGGTGTTGCTCCTTCGGACTTGTATTCGCAAGGTGGCGGAACTGTATGCCGTGTGATGTGAACTATTTTAGTGGTAATATATAAAGCTATGCCACGCGCGATCCTAATTTTGAGTTTTGTGAATTTTGAAAGTTTTTCCACTAATGTTTGGAACTGGTGTTACTTCGACCATTGAAAAAATCGAAGCGGGTGTCGCCGAACGAGGTGTGCCGAGGTGCAGCAGACTCGAGCGCGTCTTTGCATATCGTCGCCGTGGTCAGTGCCAATTTGGGGGGCACTGGTAATTCGGCGCTAGCAGGCAGCAGTGGAGCAGAGTTCTTACGCATGACGGCGTGAGATCGTGTTGGTGTGGACCTGGTCGCCGCTTGGTTAACAACGCAAGGGAAGTGGAATATTTTTTTTTGTTTTGCAACACTCCAGTGAAGTCAATGACTTTGATTTCTTTGCTCTTGGGAAGAATAAATGGTTTACAAAGCCAAAACTGGAAACATTTTGGGGGGATTGCAATGTAATGGGTGTGGCCACAGTATTGAGCTCATTATTTCGTAATAACATTGGGTATAATATGTTTATTGATTTTTGTGATTTTTATGATATCGTGTTTTGTTGATGTTGTGTGGTATTGATTCTTTTATGAGGGTATTAATGTTTCTGTTGGTTAAAAGAAAATAAACAAACGAGATTTTGAGTTCTCGTTTTGATGTTACGTAACCGGTGTTTTTATCACATAGCTAGCTGATCCTGGTCCCTGCATTGGCGTGGCGCTTGTGTTCTGTAGAGAACAAATCACGGCCCGCCCTGATAAATTTATGTAAACAGGAAACTCCGGATAGTAAAAAAGGGGGGGCACAGTGGTGTGCATTGTAGATATTACAGGTGATCAGCAAGGAAGTTTTTCGTGATCAACAATAGGAGTTGAGAGGGGAGATTTCATTACATTAGTGCCCAGTTCGTAGGGCGTTTTAGTAAATAGGAAAGGGGGTTTTTTTCGTTGCATTGGCGCCTGTTTAGTGGGCGTGATCGATATCAGTACAAGTGAGAGGGGTTTTTCGTTACAATATAGTGAGTTGTGTTTATTCGCACGTAAGAACCAATGTTAATGTTTCGCTTTGTAAAGCCCTGAATTTTGGAATTTGAAGGCGGGGATAATTTTTTTCCAAGACCCTAAAATTATTCTTAACTTTTGGGAGGGGTTTCAGATTTTTCCTAAGGTTTTTTGATTTTGGTGTTATTTCACCCGTAAGAACAAATGTTAATTGTTCCGCTTTGTACAGTCCTGAGTTTTGGAATTTGAAGGCGGGATGGATTTTTTTCCAAGACCTAAAATTATTCTTAACTTTTGGGAGGGGTTTCAGATTTTTTCCTAAGGTTTTTTGATTTTGGTGTTATTTCACCCGTAAGAACCAATGTTAATGTCTCGCTTTGTACAGCCCTGAATTTTGGAATTTGAAGGCGGGTTGATTTTTTTCCAAGAGCCTAAAATTATTCTTAACTTTTGGGAGGGGTTTCAGATTTTTCCTAAGGTTTTTTGATTTTGGTGTTATTTCACCCGTAGAACCAATGTTAATTGTTCCGCTTTGTACAGCCCTGATTTTTAGAATTTGAAGGCGGGGATGATTTTTTTTCCAAGAGCCTAAAATTAATCTTAACTTTTGGGAGGGGTTTCAGATTTTTCCTAAGGATTTTTGATTTTGGTGTTATTTCACCCGTAAGAACCAATGTTAATTGTTTCGCTTTGTACAGCCCTGATTTTTGGAATTTGAAGGCGGGGTTTGATTTTTTTCCAAGAGCCTAAAATTATTCTTAACTTTTGGGAGGGTTTCAGATTTTTCCTAAGGTTTTTGATTTTGGTGTTATTTTCACCCGTAAGAACCATGTTAATTGTTTCGCTTTGTACAGCCCTGATTTTTAGAATTTGAAGGCGGGGATGATTTTTTTCCAAGAGCCTAAAATTATTCTTAACTTTTGGGAGGGGTTTCAGATTTTTCCTAAGGTTTTTTTGATTTTGGTGTTATTTCACCCGTAAGAAACCAATGTTAATTGTTTCGCTTTGTACAGCCCTGATTTTTAGAATTTGAAGGCGGGGTTGATTTTTTTCCAAGAGCCTAAAATTATTCTTAACTTTTGGGAGGGGTTTCAGATTTTTCCTAAGGTTTTTTGATTTTGATGTTTATTCGCCCATAAGAACCAATGTTAACTGTTTCGCTTTGTACAACCCTGAATTTTGGAATTTGAAGCGGGGATAATTTTTTTCCAAGAGCCTAAAATTATTCTTAAATTTTGGGATGGGTTTCAGATTTTACAATTGATTTTGAGATAGATTCTGGTTGGCGCTGCTAGCTTAGACTAAAGCTAGCAGCGCCCACGATTTTCGGAAATCTAGAGGAGCCTTAAAATTCGGGAATAGAGCATTTAATTAGCTAAAATTAGCCTAAAATTTTGGATATAGTTTGGTTGAGATTGGTTTCTGGGCGCTGCTAGCTTTAGATGGCTGTCCTGCGGTGGGGGCCGGGGCCGGGTCGCCGAGCGGGACCGCTGCACCGCCCGCTCCGCTCACGCCCAGCCTCGTACGGCTGTGCGAGCCTCCACGCGAGCATAAGCACCGTGGACGGGGAAGGCAATCAAGGCTTCAAAATAGAAGAAGTTTACCTGAATTCTTTTCTAAACTTGAACGTCGAATCTATACGTGATTGTGTCTTATTCGTCGCGTACCTTGTTCAGTAATTGGAGTTCACGATTTCCCAAATCAAATTGAAAAAGAGAATAACTGACTTCTCGGGAGTTACTCATATATGGATGTAATGAGCAGTACAATACGACTAAAACTAATAAATACTTGCACTTACTCTGCATTAATTAGTGTGGTGTCTCCCACCCAAAATTTGTCATAACAAATTTACTTAACTCGAGTATCCCTTAAATACGTAAAACTTAGAACGTTAAAAGTTCAGAAAGACACACTGCAGTTCATAACACACAGAGAAAGATGTATCTCCGAAGCTTGTTCTCTGTTATCTTTAGAAAGTTTTTATAGTTAACAAACTATAAAAAACAATAAATAAACGACGACAAGCTTCACTTAAAGACTTCACACAGGCAACTACGTTTTTCTCTAGTTCAGCCATCTTGCAAATTTGATGTTCTATAACGACGTCGAAATAATACTTGGCTTTCTCATATTCACTGAGAAAATGGCCACTTCGTATTTCAAAAGAGAAACGTTGACGCGTCCCACACTCCCGCTCACCTCCGCCTCCGCCTCGGATCGACAGCGCCAGCACGCCCAGCGCGCGCGTGAACGAGACGTATTGGGGGCGCGGCTTGGGCGCGACATGTGATTGGGGGGGCGGCGGCGTGTTCGGCGACGCAGCAGACGACACGAATGACCGACCGCCCCCAACACTGGACGCAGCACTGCGGCATTCGACCTCTCCAACCAATTCCTTGGCATGAAATTATCATCACAATCACACAATCAATGAATTGTGATTACACGAGTATTATTTTTGATTGAGTTATCGAAGAAAAACATACCTTTAAAACGCGTAACTTGCGTACACAACGCGTAAACTTGCGTACACGTCGCTAATTTGACCTATTCTAGAATACTGTTCAGTTTGTTGGGATCCTTATCGTATAGGACAAGTAAATACTTTAAATAAAATTCAAAGAGTTGCGGAAAAATTTGTATTGCGAGTGAAAATAAACTCAAATAGACCCATGTGGGAATCCTTGCAGGAACGTCGGGAAAGAGCCAGACTCTGTGCTTCTTCAGAGCCTACAAAGGCGAACCGGCTTGGAAGGATATTAAGAAACGACTCAAAGTCATCATACACTAGTCGTCCAGGACCACAATTGCAAAATTATGGGGAGAAGGCAAAAAACAGATATTGGAAAATTTTCGTTCGTTAATCGGACAGTAAAAAAACTGGAACGAATTACCTGCAATATTGCTAGAGACTACCTCAGAGTGTGGGAAAATTCAAAAATAAATTTAAAAAAACATAAATTAGAAATAGTTATAATTCTAGGTATGTTAGACTAGAACATTCAAATTGTGTATTCATTTAATTTTAGTCATAATCTGCATAAAATGTGTTTATAATGTACTTAATTTAATGTAAACGTGTACGTAATTTATAACTTGTATGTAAATGTATTACTTGATGCACCTATGGAGAGCTGCCAACGAGATCTTTCCCAAAGCAGTTGATATTATTATTATTATTATTATTATTATTATTATTATTATTATTATTAAAATATAAAAACAACTACTAAAACCAGAACCATCCAACCCCTCAGGACCGGGTGACGCCGCGTACTAGGCTGTGTAGCCGACGTTTCCACCATCATTTGGCGGTCATCTTCAGGGCTGGTCTGCCCTGAAGAAGACCGCGAAATGATGGTCGAAACGTTGGCTACACAGCCTGGTACGCGGCGTCACCCGGACAGACGAGATCTCATTTCTGGCCGCGGAAGCCTAAGACTCATTTAATTCCTTGGCATAGCAATTTTACTCTCAAAGGGACTTATCTTCACTTATAAACACTAAAAGCTTTCCTTTTTCCAAACGCGATTAAGACCATCAAGACGCGATCAAGACAACTGGCATTTTAGTCAGGAAGATCGTTCTAAAGAAAAATTCACATGCGATTGATCCTAATGTTTTCGTTCAGATGAAAGTGCACCTCAGAGCAACACCATTCTTATAATTTGCCTTGCACCCTAGCACACAACACTTATTGGGCATAATTTCTGCTTTTATGTCCCTACACACACGCGCGCGCGGTTTAAGTATCAATACCTTTTACCATTAAATAACAAAAAATATTAAGCACAGGCCCAGACACAACACTCCCGCACCATATACGTGATAATGAATCATGGCCTCCTCGTCGTGACGTCACGCACAAACTCTTAGAGCGTCGGTACGCCTTGTATTCTAGGCGGTGTTGCTCAGAATATCCCAAGCACTGACAGAAGAAATCCAAAGGATCATAAAAAAACACTCACGCGCGCAGCGTTTCCTTGGAGAGAATAGATTTTCCACTGTCCTCCATAGCTAACCTTTGAAATGTTCTAAACATCTCTCCTAAGCAATAAAACACTCTTTGTTATTTAGCATCGTACACATGGGATCTCTTCTCAGAAATTCATCTGCCCCAAAACGCGAGGTTTCGAAATAAGAATCCACACCAAAATTGGCTCTGAACTATTCTATCCGAGAACGACGTTTTGTCTCCAACCACTTTCATTTCAGATTTAAGACCTTAAGTAAATATCCTTTGAATCCCAGGGAAATCCATGAACTCTTGCATCTCTATAGCAAAAGACATTGATCATAAATTTACGTCACAAATTTTCATTATCACGATAAAAATTTGTACAAAGCGCATTAAATATAAGCTAAATACGTTAACACACCTGCCAAGTATGTTAACTTTCAATGAAGAAATTGGAGCATGAAGATGAAAGCAAATGTGTGTACTTTAGATTGAACATATTTATTGTTACTGACCAAGAGGCAATAACGAAGAATATGGGCTGTAGTAATCCGAGAAGGAATAATTTATTGAACACGAACATTTAAATACTAAATATTTTAGAAATTTGCTTCTTAAAAATGTCCTTACTGAATTGTTTTTAATTTCGCAGGTCTAATAACTCCTTGAATAAAAGAAAACAAGGCGTCACTTTCGTAAAATATATACCTACCAGACATATAAGACGGCAGTAGAAACAAAATAGTATAAATAACTGAATGGCGAAACTTTCAAAGAGTCGGAAACTGATAAATTAAACTATTCAGTCTTACAAATATTATATATAAAAACTCAAGTTGTGCCAACCAGGTTTTCCCTGGTTTCTATACCAAGAGACCATCTTGTAGACAAATCGTATTGATCACTAGTCTAGAGAAAGGGCGACGTCATATTGCACAGTGTAGCTTCTTGAAATAAACACTTCTTTTGGAGGTGTTGCCTAGCGTAAATCCATTAACTTAATATTTTCCTATAAACCGTTACCAAATTAAAATTGAATCAACTCCAATTCCGAATGCGATTTAGCTATTTCAAGACAACAGCTGGAAACAGGAAATGAACCAGTCCGGACTAAGAGTTAATTGTTTAGACACTTTTAAAATAAAAGGAAATGCGCGTACGCTCTGAAACAATAATATTTTTGTTAAATCGCCCTGATCCCATTACGACAGATCATTAACAAGAAGTGCAAAGTCACAGTTACAAATCCTAGAATAGATGGACCATAACTTTCTAGTTTTGGGGGAGTAATTAATGTTGAGAAGCGCGTTGCGTAAGCTGGATCGCATTGTCAGACCTATTTCATTATCCATGGGACCAGAAATATTATCAAGGCTTCCTCTGATGCTTCTCTGTTGCTTCGACAATTTCCAGCAAGTAAGGAATTCATCCTCCAATCTCTTTGGTTATGTGTATACGTCAATGTCAATAAACGGATCTTATTAGAGGTTAAGAAATAACTTTATACATAATACATGGATAGGAACGAAGCAGGAGATGGATTCGAATAGTCGAAAAGTAACACAAATTACAAAACCGCGAATGAGAAACTCCACAGTTTCACCAAACATTCACCAAACACCGTAAACCAGACTCGAGAAGGAGCAGCTTCGACACAAAGTGAAAGACAAAAAAAAATCTTAAGCAAATATTTTCACAGGAATTCAAAAAACATGGAAAGAGAAAAATGCATGTATGAAGTAGATTGGATAGAAATAATACCGAAAATTGTCTCATTAACTTAATTGGAAATACAATACTTAAATTTTTAATAAAATATTTATTATAATCCCCATTATTAATATCGCCAACACAACTTACCAAATATATACCTCCACAATGAGTACGTTCTGAAAATGCTATGTGAATAATTATTTAAAAAAGTGTAAATGTACAAGATGTTTATAATAGAGGACTATTTAAATTGGTTTGAATATTTTTATGTTTTCCATTGCGACCATCCGTTTCCACATTAGCTGAAAGTTCATGCAACTGAAACAGATGCACCACGCTGCAGGAACATTTCATCGGACAAATTACTTTCCCTTTTCTCAGCTGGGCTTTCATGCTTGCAAAACTTCCTGTGGCTCTCTAAAGAACGGTTTGCATTGAAATTATATCAATTTTGCTTTTATTTAAAGTGCAAACAGCTCTTGTGGTAATCCCGCGAAAAATATGTTTATATGATCACTGATATTTAGTTGCGCTTTAATTCGTACACTGTATGAACAAATATTAAAATAAGAATTTAATTGCACATGAACATTTGCCAGCAACTATGTAACTGCACATGGTTCGGAGACACTTGGAGACTGACAGCCGGTTTCACCAACATTGATTAGTCGCTTTGACGGACTCAAACCACTGACGGCACATTAGACGACATATTTAATTAAATTAGTATTTATCTTTCACCAAGGTCGTTTCGCCTGACGATTGTCAAAATATTCGTCAAATTTTGACGGACCGGTACCCTGCCATGAACGCCTTTGATGACTCGTTAAACTTGTATCGGGAAGTTAAGGTGTATCAAACGCGTGCAATGTATTTCTCCAACTTAGTTATTTTTCTCTTTTGCTGTTCAAATGGCTCGCGTTTGATAACATGATAATAATGTTGATGCTTAACATTTGAGTATGGAGTATTAAGAAACAATGGGTCCAGATCCAGCTTACTATAAAAAAAAGCATTTTGGATAATGCTCAATCTGTAACCCGATACAGAAGGTCTTAGTCGGTGTGTCTGAAGCATTTAGAAGTAGAACCGCCCTAGAATACACCTCTAAGAGAAATAAGCCTCTAACACCCATGTAGCAGTTGTTATTTATTTAAGTATAGCAGTGGAGTCAGAATGTTTTTATGAAGAACAGCAAACTTTCCTGGAGTTATACGACACTATAATCGGCACATTCGTATATGACAAACTGATCTCTGCGAAGAAATAATTAGAACGATTAATAAACCGAAAAATGTATTTCTCGCTATATACGCACACAATGCCGACCTACATGAAATATAGGTCATACGTCATTAGTATTCGGTAGCCAATGCGGAGCAGTGCTGTAACCTGACGTTGTGGCCAACCTTTAAAGAAGGAAGAAAATATCAACGTAATATTTTTGTCCATGGTAACATCGTTAAACTGCATTTTGAACCATGTAGAATATTGATTAAAATATTATGATTACAGTCAAATGTATGTTAGAATAAGCTTAGAACGAATCATTATACAGTATTTGAGTAACTACGAGTGTGCATGTGCGCGCGCGTGTGTGTGTGTGTGTGTGTGTGTGTGCGCGCGCGCGCGGCGCGCGGATCCATCACCCGCGGTGAGACCACTTCCAAAGCACCAATTAAGACGTATGAGATGTTATTAGAAGAGTCTCGATCCCCTAATGGGAAACTGGTATTTGTTTTCAGATCCAGCCAGAAGATTTTCAGAAATTTCCAAAAACACTTGTTTTGGCGCTGCGATCTTGGTGCATTGATCGGGAATTCCATCGACACCATGTAAATAGATCTATAAAGGTGGCGTTGATTTAAGTCCCTGTGCTCAGTAACAATTTGGTCGCTCCATGACACCATAATTTTCTTTCACGAGGGTGAAAACACTTATTGTTCCCATTTCTACGTTAAAAGAATTGTCTGGCAGATTTCATTTCAACTTCATTTGAATTATAGTATTTTTAAAAATAAATTTACGAAAACCTATTAACAGTTTTGTCTTGGAATTAAAATTGAACTTCATGTGAATACGGAGAAAACCAAACCAGTGAATAATATCAGAGAATGAAAGGACATTTAAGTCCTAAAGTTCGACTTTCACATTTACATTCTTCAACGTGCAAATACCTATTTTCAAATGAATGTGACTAACAACTTATTCTTATTCAATTTACGTAACACCTCATTCACATAAACATAAAACACTCGCCTTTTAATGTTTATCTCGCCTTTTATTGTTCACCTACAAAACGATTAATACAGCAATTACGGAAGTGCAAGTGAACAAAAATTGGTCGGGGTCTATGGAGTTTTAATTTCTTCAAAAATTAGGAGACTACAATATGGAAGTATTAAGCAAATCTGTGGAATGAAATGAAGGTGTAGAAGATTTTGCGACTGAATTTTCAGAACGAATTGAAAATGATCTTATTAGAAAATAACGCTGAAGACCAGCTAATTCTAACTATTCGAATCATCTATACCTGCAAGTATTTTGTACGACGATTACAATTTGCAATATTGCATTTCATGCCCCTTATGGAGGTAACATTCAAGGCACTTGGGTGTTAGGAATTTTTATCAAGTTTATAACATTATTATCAACCACGACTCATTAGTATGTCCAATGCCAGACACTGTAAGAACTTATTTGAACAAAGCTATGCCTAACATTTAGAAATTTTCAACACATAAAAATACTCTTAAAACAATTTACAGCGTCGGCGACGCCACATTCAACTAGTATCACATTAGATCCAGAACGGTTTTTTTCGATGATTCATAAATGAATGCGAATCAATGGCAAAATACGATGACGTTTATTTTTTTATTTCCTTCTTTACCTTCGATAAACATTATTATTAACATATTACTCATGACCCAACAATAAAATAAAACTCATTTAAGTTCTATAATTAAAATTGGAAACAGGGTGGGGAAATACCATCTGTTTTACCATATTTAAAACACCGACGTTTCTTGTCGATGTTTTCATCGACATCGAAAACATTTTGGTAATATATCGAAATATCGATGTTTTGGTAAAATTTTACCATCACTATCCCCCATTTCCAGGAGCCCAAACCGTCAAGACGCATTTGACTTCGCATGAACATTATCTTCGTGCTCCCTGCCAAATCGTACACCTTCACTCTTTATCTCCGGGTATAGGCTAAGATAGCTTCACCTGCGCTTTTCTAAGAAGTAAGGTGAAATTCCCTCTGAGTATCATAGTGGTGATAACTTGCCGGACGGCAAAACAACCAATTGATACCGCCGATGTTGTCAAAGAACTGGCCCGACACTTACCAAGCTTCAACGATTGAGTTTTCCGATGAGACCCTTGTTCCGTGAGTATCTCGTCCGTGCGTGTGCCGGACCTATTTTCATTTCCCAATCCAGGGTGGCCAGCGAACATGGAATCCTTGAAAATCGAAAAAGAAACACCCAAAATTTGAAAAAAGCCTAAAAAGTGGGAAAACGAGAATTTGATTTAAAAATCTGTATTTTTTTCATTACTTTCAAAATTTATGGCAGACTTTCAGCACAAATTCTCATACATCATCGTATTCAGTAAAATGTTTGATTCACAACATGATAACGGCGGGTGTTAAAATCTAAGAATATACGAAAAATATCAAATGTATGCTTTAGGACAGCGAAGACTTTGCATCCCCTCGACTCTCGTGTCATACGACTTCAAAATCTGTCGTGTGCGTAGGTATAAAGTGTGTTGTAGGTAGCAGCACAGAGCACCTTTACAATCGTGTTACACAGGAAATCACTTTTTCAAATTCCCGGCTTTCCCCGAATTTCAAGGATTCCAGATTCGCTGGCCACCCTGAATTATGAAATGAAAATATGGCCGTTTCATCAACAGAAGTGACTTTTCTTTAAATAACTGCAAGCGAGAATGAACATAAATTCTGTGCGTCACAAACAGTCGAGAACACAATAACTGTGTAAAAGTACAGAATGTATTGTATTTGTGAATCCTTCAAATCTCCTAAAGGAATGAGTATTCTCAGTGGCAAAGCTAGTGGATATGTCCTAGCGATGAATGATCGTCGAAAGGTCTAAAGAAAACGTTCGTACAGAGTTTGCATAAAAAGGTGTGTGAAAGAGCAAAACTCTTCCGTTACGTACAAAATTGCACAAAATACTGTGTAGCAGTGTAATTTTCCGCTTTACCTCGGTCACTCTGAGCTCAAAGGGTAGCAATCCGTCGATCAGTTATTCAAATGGTGCATTAGTAAATTATACCATCGGAAAATTGTTCTATCTTCAATATTAAAAGAAAAATATGAATGCAGATCGTGGAGTGCGACAGCAAATCAGCCGTCGTATTACCCTGACATATCTATAATATCTATAATGTATATAAAAATTACACGAGGGACACTTTTCCTTCTATTTCACGTTGTCGATATAATTTACAGACTACGAGGTTACTATCCAAATATTCTTCACGGGCTGGAAAACTAGCGCAATTCGAAAAGAGAAGTTTCGACATAATTGTTTTTAAAGTTTCCGCTTATGATTGAAATAAAAGTATATTGCACATGGATCGTGGAGAAAGTATTACTAAACGTCTTCAAAGTAATTCTGTCAAAAATAATTATAATAATGCCATAAAATAACATTCATTACTCAAAATTAATGATTTTCGAGCTGTGCCAATATCAAAGTTCTTGAACCCTAGTGATTACCTCCGTTGCAATTTTAAACGGTTGAACCCGAGAAAATATGCAATGCACCCACGTTCACCCGCACTTGTGACCTTTCCAGTGCCCATTTACCAACACTGTATGTAAATTCACCCGAAGTATAATGCCAACAGGCGAATGCCGGACAGTACCCTAACAAACGGGCCACGGACCGCACGCGATCTTTTCTTCCTCTTCCTTGTCATATCCTCTCCCCTTACACACACACACACACACACACACACACACACACACACACACACACTTACACTAACATGCACTACACTACCGCATATGCCGGGAGACCAGTCGGGTGCATAGACTGGCTGGGATGGTGCCCCGCTGGTGGGAGATACCTAGTTGAGGGGACAACCCCGCTAGTCCACGGTAGGTCGGCGCCAGATCTCGCCATCCAGCGGGGAAAACATCACCGCCACCTCCCGAGCAAAAACACGCACTACACTTACGGGACTAATGACCTACGTAGTTGACGCGCCCGGAAACACGAATCAAGCAATCAATCATTCAATCATGTAATGCCATCGTGAAAATCGCGTCCCCCTGAAGGAAGTCCCGAGTCGCGTTCCCAGGGAGCCCCCGCCCGCCGCCCACTCGGCGAACGCCATCTTCTCCAACGCGGCGCAGGGCGCGTGGACGCGTGGCGCGCAAGAGCGCGGGCGGCGGCGTCCCCGCCCCTCCCCCTCCCCCCCGCCGCCGCGCGCAGCGGCCGCTCCCACTCGCTTGGCGACGGCGGCGGTGGCGGTAATGGCAGCAGCGACACAGCTCGGCGCGGCGCGGCGCGGCTCAACGCAGCGGGTGCCGCGGCCGCGCCAACGGTACCTCGGCGCCGCTGGCCTACTTGCGGCCTCCGAGGAACGTACCGAGCGCCGCGCGCTCGCTCACCTCCGACGCCCCTGCGGCGGGCCACTGGCGGCGAAACGCGCCTCGCTTCGATGACGGATGTCAGGCGACGGGATCAAGGTCACAGCAGTTGCATTTGAAGATTAACACACAAAGATAAATCACATACACACAAAACAATAACTGCATCAAGAATGCGAAACAAAACGATATATATTATATTACGATTTATATTATTTATATGAATTACATTTGTTCAAAGAATTGGTCGGCCCGATCAGGATTCGAACCCGGGAATTAGATTTCTATTTATTTAAAAACAGTTACTTGTCCCCGAAGGGCGCTATGAGGGTTCTAATGATCGAGCTGCGACTTTGGTCCGAGAGCTTTTTGTCGCCCGAGATCATTAGAATCAGTGAGCGCCCGTGGTAGATTCACTAATAATTCATATTTACTTATTAACTGATTGACTAGATATTAACTTGACTCGGGTTGTCTTTTCGTATTTCCCTCCCAAAATTCCCGTCTTAAAAGAACATGTACCATCATTCAACTGTTTTCACATTTCCCTCGAAATCACGATCCTCTCGATCCAGGTAAGTTATGCAGTTTATATCGAGCTCCGTATCGAAGGTAATAACACGCGTATCAGTAAAATTGAATATATTTATGAAATTATCAGCCTCTTTTCATTCGTGAAAATTTTCCGCAGATTATGATCATTCTGCGATACACGTTTACACTACATTCTTTTGTTTACCACTTCATGACAAACTGTTCGGTATGACCCATCTGTTAGAATGCAATAACTGGTTTACATACTGGTATATTCAAACCTCACGACCCGTATAGAACGCGATAGAAATTATACTAAGAGTTTTCCACTAGTCCTTCAGTCCTTCATTATGCTACACCTGATAGAGTACGAAAAGTATGCAAGACTAAGGGAATCTGAAGGCTAATAAACAAATGAATGCATCCGCGAATCATTAACTAATCGAACGAGGAACAGAGAGTTTGCCCGTTTGCGAATTTCTTGCATCTTGTCACAAAACCCCTTGGATCACAGGAAACGAAATTTAATTGGTCTTGAATGAGTAATGCGAACATTTTACCCTTCAATATCTCGTTTCGATCTTAGTCTTAGCTTTTTCTGAACTTTTTCTTCGTTACCAATAAAGTTGTTTTCCCAGGCTGTAGCATAGCTCCGAGAAGTTTCGGCCTTCAAAAATCTGTATCTTTAATAAATGTCAAACAAACACTGGCTACATTGAATATCGCAAACATTAGCTCTAACTTTCCAAACCGTGCACGGGAACAACACAACGTGTACGTACATTTTCTTCTTAAGAATCGAAATCAAGCTCCCTTCTTTTTATGCAAAACGATTACAACCGGAATGGCGCTTCTGTTATTCCGTAAAATATACTGCATTTTTTTAAATTGTTCGCACACACATCTCCTCAACCTTCAGATTAGGCACACTAATAGTTTCTAGCAGCCAACAATCGTATATCCAAGCATTTGAAACGAGCGTACAATGGTTAGGGCAAAAGCATTTTTATAAATGATCAGAATCAGAGAAAACAACAATCAAAAGCACAATGATGTTTTTGTACGATCTTTTATAATAACGTATATTAATAGAATTTCACAGGGTGCAAATATTCATCCACAAACATAACTGTTTAATACTGAAAGATCACATTATCTGTAAAGTGTGCAATTCCCAAAAACGTAAGAATTATTCAATTAGTGACACTTGTTCTGAGTGTATATATTATTCTTTCACTAACTTTTAGTTTTTGCCTGACCTCTCTTTCATACTACAGCAACCCTTGGAGTAATCACCTGCTTTTTAAACATGAGACCGCTCTGACACGCTGCCAAAATGGATGAAACAGTCCCAGAAGTTTTTTCTGAGGAACCGTAATGACAATGAGTATCTCCAAGAGCATTAAAATATTATAAACTTTCGAATGTTCCTCAGTTATTGTATGTACTTGGCGCGACAGCCCTTGAACGGGCTCAGGCCTACCCTGAGGCGACGTCCCTGCTTCGCGGCTATGGGTTAAGAGGTAAGAGGGTACGTGTGGTTAGCACGTAGAAAAACCCACGCCGTATTCCGGTCTTCTCAACCTGAGAAGTGAATTTTATCATCGTCACACAGCAATATAAACTGGGACATTGCAAGGAAAACGCACACTACAGTCTTGCCTCGACCGAGAATCGAACCCGGGGCCGCGTAGTGGAAAGCGAGTACGCTGAACAAGAGCTAGCCTCGAGAGTTTCCTCAATTAGGAATGCTAATTTGTTAATCATTAATTACCGCAAGTAAACGAGAAAGAACGTTTTCGTTAGCGAAATTCGGATTATAATGACGTAATCGATAACAGTCTTCCCCCGAAATTCGAGATGTATAAGTGTCATTGCACTTTCAGAGGTTCAACAGAACTTTACAAATAAAAAAAATATATATATTCTTAACTTATTTCTTATTTCTATACTTTGTTGTATTCCTACGACGTTCAATGATATCCGATAATTTGTTTTCGGTTTCGAAAAGACATTGCCTTTCAAATCAACCCGCTTGTCATACTAAAAATTAAAAGCAATTTGTCTGTATGACATTCAAAAACTAGTCCATCATGAAGACTACAAGCCCAAATTTTATTTGAAATGAGCACGTCTGTTTGAGACATTAATTCTTTTAATGATTGATGAACGCTCTGAATGGCACCTTAAGTTTCTAAACTCAAAACCAACATCGTATTTAATTCGTCAATACACAATCCACTTTGCGCCGTGACTGTCGTACAAGTAAACTACTGAATTATCTGAGCCCCCTTCACGTTACAGAATCCTCGTTCTCTTGTGTGTGGTGTCATCACGCTATTCGAATAGGGCTGGTGGCAGACTTCCGCCTCTAGGGCGCCGCAGATGGCGCTCGGGCCGACCGGAAGGCACTGCGCGTGTGGGTGGGTGGGGGAGGGGGGAGGGGCGCGGAGGGCGGCGGAGGTCGCGGCGGGTTCGCGCGGCCCAGAGCAGCCAACGCCCTCGCGAGCGCCCGGCCGGAGGGGACCGGGAGCGGGCGGGGCGGGGAGGAGCGGTGACGGGCGCCTTGGCGGGGATCGCGGGCGTATATTTAGACGCGGCCGATCCGAGCTCCGCGATGCACCGCGGGCATCGGAGCCCGCGTCCGCGGCCCCGGCGCCACCGCCAACGACATTCCGCCCGACGCCATGCGACGCGACGCCGTGGTGCAGGCCTGCGGCCCGCCCAGCCCGCAAAGCAGCAATAACGGAAGACTCATGTCGTAAAACAAGATATCTCCAACGAATGAACAGATGGGGACTCCCCCAGCAATAGAGACGCCGACAGCATTACCCGTGATTTCACTACGTTCGAATGAAAAGAGAAAAGACGCCAAGAAACTAGGGGCAAAAGAACGCTGCTCTGAGAACTGGAACACACATTTTGAAAAGGAAAGAAAAAGGCATTTCGGTGTCTTTCAAAACGAGTTTGCATATCTGTCCCACTTGCATAATATATTTTCCACTACGTAAAAAATATAATACTAAATGAAATTATGCCAAGATAATTTACATTCGATATCCTTATACGTCGAGCAACCTGCGTGTGCCCGTCTGTCCGCCCGCCAATCACGGCTGGATCCCTTCCGGTCGCGTCTCCGTCTCGGGAACTGATTCATTTTTCGAAGATCCATCCACAACATTCTTAGAAATTTCTCTACAAATGAGCCTTTTTGCGTTTTGAGGTAACTAAAACGCGTTTTGAGTGACATACAGCACCTACAGATGACGAACAGCGCCTTCGATTCTTGACGAGGCACATCGATTGGAGCAATTTATAGTCAGAAATCTTCTAGGATATTTTAGAAGAATTCTAAAAAAACGTGTGTTTTTATAAATTTTGTAATACGGAGTTTTGTGAGCCGCATGTTGTCACATGATCGTCAAAAATAGGTTGTCAGGGCAGACAAACAAGTAAGAAAATTGCTGTATGAAGGACGTTATGAAGTTAGTTTAAAAAGAAGACGAATTAATTGTGTAATTTCAGTGAATATAATAAGACGTTATAATGAGAATGAATTATGTATTAAATCATCGGTACCAAATGGAAGTAACATGCAGTATCGTCAGCAAGAATGTAATAGGTATATTTATTATAAAATTACCTTTTAATAGAACAACTACATTGGTGAAACGCAACGCATTATTATTCCATCATTCCGGGAAAAAAATAAATGGTCACGACTCAATTCATCCGACTGAAGATATTAAAACTAGGCTTGTAGTGAAACAAAACTGATCAAATATTTTCATCGATACGTTTTTATGTAACTTTCTATAAGTCAAAATGAACAAGCGAGGCAACTGTAAAATGTTTAAAATGTATTTTTATTGTAAACTTCCCAAACACAAGCACAAGTTTATAATAAACAAAAAACCCTGCTGGAACGCCACGCTAAGCTAGTGGTAAGTATTGATTTTTCAGTGTTTTTACTCACAGAGAAACAACTCGCGGTGAGTGTATCACACGTACCTGTAACAAAAGATTGAAAATATAGTAAAACACTGTTAATTCAAACAAATACATACACATCTAACAATATATCAAAAATAAATATTACCTTTCGTTCAAAATATGCGAGCACAAAATGAAGGGATGGTGTGTGACTGAAAACCATCAGTATGTTTTACGTTAAGTAAAATGACACAATATTCACATTTATTGAGCACAAATTCCAATAGACGCTTACTAGTGAAAAGATTTAAGAGTGTTGATTACAATAACAATGATATTGGATATGAGGGTCTATAACGATGTAAGGGTACTGGTATATAAGAATGACCAGCTACCGTAGCCCACTATTTCATGTTGAGAAATGTGCCATCATCTACTTTACAGCGTGTTGACAAAGCTTACGGATAAATTCTCCCGACGTGGATGCGGATGACAGAAAACATGGGAATGGAGCATTAGAAAATAGAAAAACGATGCATCGTTCTTCTATTAAAATGCATCTCTCTTTCCCTTCATTTTGCTTATTTTCAAGATCATTCTTTACTAGTTCCCATGTCAAAAGTGCCGGTAGTCAAACACCACCATTTACACAATTAATGATAAATTTGCCTTAATGAAAAAATCACTAAACGTAATACATTTTTTCAGAATTGTTTTAATGACTCTTTCGAATATCAAAAATATATCAGTGTATCATATCCAATTCAATTAAAGCATCAAACATTATTTCAAATCCTTTTACTGTGGTGAATTATCACTGTAGAAGCATACTATTGAAATTAATTTACAAGTTATTACATATCTACACAGTTAAAAATATGTATATAATTTTATTAATGCCATCTAAAACAAAATTTCCAAAACTGGCTGTTTTCCTGATTTCTAGAAATTTCGACAGATTAAAAAACACCCGCATCAAACAGCATCCCGCTCAACTAACGGAATGTTTGCTCTCGTACGTTCTGTACCAACCAGTATTGCGATAAAAGATAACCGTTAATTTTTGGGGAGATGGGGCCATTTAAGAAGGCAGCCAGAACGTTGCAACATCTTGTATTGATCTGGCTCTGTTCCGACGGAGAAGTGGCGTTGATGAAACGTCTGCCGCGATAAGATGTCAAAATAATGACAACTATTTGTCATCAAACTGAACACTTACAAGAGCAGTCTTCGAGGAGTAAAGCTACTTTCCCTTGCCCGCAGGCACACAAAGAACCGTATCAGCCTCCGCTTCATGAAGCAAAGCACGCTCTAGGTGTGCGGTCGCTGACCCAGAAACGATTATGCTCGAGTCGTATCCCCCCTCTCAGTCTGAATCAGTGAAAAACTACTGATTGACAGTAACTATTCACTGATGGTGTCAGTTATAACCCTGCCACTGACAATCAGTGAATTGAACTGAACAAATCAGTGAAAATCTGGCGCACTTTTTGAATCAGTGAAATCTGTGACAACTAGTTCAATGTGATGACTGAACGATCAGTGAAGGATTGTGGCGCGGCACTTTTAACACTGACCAGTGAAATACTGGCGTTATTATGAAAAGGTTCGCATATTCGCTGATTGTCAGCAAAACTACACATTTCGACTGAAGATATCAGTGACTTCGGGCCTCACTAATTGAATCAGCGACAATTTCACTGATCAGCGACAATTTCAGTTGATTCACCGAAATGACGTGCCGCGTGACTCGCCGCCGCGCCGCGCCTCGTGAATCGGCCCAGGGCCTCGTGATGCAGCGACAACAGCACATCGATGTTCAAAATTAAAACGTCCGTGTTAATAAAATAAATCGACCAAAAACTATCGACGTTTTAAAGTTGGTCCAGTAACCTCTAACATTAAATTCGTGCTCAGCAATTTAATTTTATGGTTGAAATCTATATTAATTGATAATTAAAATTTAACTGAAAGAAAAGTTAAACACGTCTCTTCGTGCGCAAAATTCGAGGAAAGACGAAGGAAATACCAGGGCATCTGGATCATCTCTGGGGAGATACAACAGTATGCTCGAAGAAGACAGAACAAACCACGTTCATTTGGTTCGCACACGTTGACAATGGTATTAACAGTTATTAATTCATATTTCAACTTTTGCAAAACTGTGATTTTGTGCATTTTTCATCCACGAACAAAACATCGTAAATGTACGAAAATATCGAACCCACAACATTTACGTTCAAAAAACATCGGCTGCAAAACATCGATATTTTTCTACAAACATCGATGTTTCGAAACCATGGACATCGATGTCTCCTCCCTACCAGGAGCTTGGCGCGGACCGCAGGGAGGGATGAGCGCGGCGCGGCGCGGCGCGGCATGCACCGGGGGCAGCGGAGGGGTGGCGGTGGCGGCGGTGGCGAAATGTCGGCGCGCGCCGTGGCAAGCGTGCGTCCGCTCGTGCGGTGCCGATGCACGGCGACGTGTTGCGGGCAGCCTACCCGCGCGCGTTCAGGGGCGCCCGCGCAACGACGACGCTATAGTTCTTCCGCTCCCCCAATCCGCTATCAGATCTCCGCGGTCGCGCGGAGAGCGGCGCTGAGTGCAAGAAGGGGTCAGGTGGCATCGTGGAACTCGGGAAAATGATGCAGCTAGAGCCTCCCGACGCACTGGCGGCCTGATATCGAGGATATTGTTGAGCCCCACATGCGAACATCACCCCACTCAAAAAACATCACAAACAAAATGTGCTCTGCAATTAACATAGGTATTATACTTCATGTTTTAAGTTTGAAAACGTACATGAAGTGGATATTTGTATGACTAAAAGAAACTACTGCTATCAACAATACCCGTATTTGTGGCATACACAAGATGCTGCACAATGGCACTCGTAAAAAAAAAAAAAACGTAATTAGGTACCAATTTGCATTCATATTACCAACAGTATCCATTACAGATGGAGAAATTTCACGACGTTTTTAGTCAGAATAGAAAGAGAAGGTAAGTTGATTATTTTTCTGATTCTCCTCAGTCTTCTCGTGTAATGTATGCGAGCAATAACTTAAAGATTTCACACTTTTGAAACGACACCATTTCTGAGAAAGCATTGATCTGAATGTCATTGTAAGCCAAGAGAGCGTGATAGCGACAGTTTAGAACATAAAATCGAGTTCAACGCCTCTTCGGTCACGTACTGAATTCAACCTTTTCCGTTTGGAACTTTTAAAGAAAAACTTTAACCCGAAATAAATTCGTATAATTATGCATCATACATTGTGATTGTAACTAAAAAGAAAAAAAAAAGTAATATGATAGCGACTTACGCACTTTTTCTAATCAGAAATGATATTGTAATACATAACAGTTGTGCGATCTTGGGCATTAAATGTCCCTCTTTCATTAAAAAGCGCATTTATAAAACTACTCTTCAAATGACTAATCTTGCTTTAGGGAGCTTTTCAGTGACAGAAACCTGTACATCTTACACAAAGGAACTTAGAAAACCCAGTTACCTTGCCTAACGACTTAGCCCTGCATTTCCTTCCAGTCAAGACTTGTTTTCGAACGACACGAACTTCCTGTCCTGTTCAATAAAGCACTAACATTAACTTCTGTACTATAATTTGTAACACCGTCGGCTAACAAAGTACTCAGATTCATCGCCAGTAGAGGGAATGTCGGCCACAGAAGTAGTACCCGATGGATAAAAACTGTATGAGCGCAAGATTTTGGAGGTACGTAAACACACTTTTGTCACTCATTTACTGAAACAAAAATATAGAGACCTTGGCGTAAATAAGCAAATAAACAATTGAATGTTACATTCAAATCGAGATTCTGCGCGTTTCCGAATGTACTACAGAGTCGAGGTACCCATACGAGCACAACCACAAATAATGTACTGTAAGGTCCAGAAAAGTCTCATTTCGTACAGATTACGGCCTAAGGCAAACAACGGAGGCAGGATTTTAAGGGACCCGTTTCAGAGTTACGCACGATCGAACGCGCAGATTTGCGACGGAAGAGCTTTTAACTGCAATTTTTAAAGGAATGTGTTTCAATTAAATATGAGTGTAGCAGAAGACTGCTTAGAAAACCTTTCATTGACAACTCACTCAGAGCGTCTGCTTATGACATGCTGACTTCACACGACATCATGAGGCCTCCTGCCATTACAAACTCGCTATTTGTTGTGCGATTTATTCAACTCTGCCCCTTATACGTCGCTACAGTGACGTCACTATGGTAACGTTCAAGCTCCCGATAGGATGAAACCGTCAACAGCTGATACCTGCGAGGGGCAGAGTTGAATAAATCGCAATGTACGTGCGAATACATATACTAAAAAAAGATAAAACTCTTTTAAAATCCACAAACTATTTTGGATATTTTTAATTTAACTTTGCACGATTTTTTTCTCGAATTGTTTTACTAATTCATTAATTATATGATCGACAGATGTAATTGCTGAGGTAACAGCCCACTTTTCATCGTTGTGAAGTACTATAAAAATATTGTAAGTAAGGCATTTCTCACCAAAAAAAGGGGCCAACGGTGATATTTATATTTCATTAAATTGTGGTATTTCTACATCATATATCACGAAAGGAATATCAAAAACTCCGTTTAAAAAGAAACAGCTAACTTTGAAAATGAAATCATTTTAATATGAAACTGAAAATGAGAAACTGAAGAATTTTAACGTAGAAAAGGACACGACTCAGCCACTATTGCATCTACTTCAGGTTGCAACAACAAACAGCTTTCTGAAGAACAGGTTCAGCGACTGAGTCTCTACCCATGCTTTCCGAAAAATATGGGTTGTTCCCAATAATATTGCACTTCTCCGACTTTTCAATTACCTGGGAGTTATGACATTATTATTATTATTATTATTTTATTAATATATTAATTGAATAATGGATGTTCCCCTATTTCCCGGCGTCGGCTTACACCACTTATGGTGGAGAAGGTAGGGGACATATTCCCCCACGACGTTCCAGTGCGGATTGGGGAGCTGGATGCGAAGGAAAGAGGACGGTAAGATCGTGCCCTTGCAGTGGCCCGATGCGTAGAGTGTTGCTCCGGTATTCGCCTGCAAGTGATCAGAGAAACTAGGGAAATCTCCCATCAGTTGATTTGCGATTGCCGCCACAATCACTGATGTTCAATAAATCAAGTAAATTTCTGGGCTCCGTCCGCAGTCAGGAATTTTAGCAGAATCTTTTATTATTCTCCGATTTGAACTTCTCGTTCTCCAGTGAGTCAGGATAGGGAGAACCACTGTCGAAGTGGGAGCTTTGATTTAAAAAATTGGCCTCCTGACGAAGCCCGCTCTCCTGACTCATCGGGGCTCAAGAAGTTTAAATCGAAAAATAGCTCACAGACACTGAGTCATCTTTAGACGTAAAGCGCAATGTGCAGCAGACAAAGTTATAATAGTTTGTTTTTACTTATTCGGAAAGTCTGCACAGATTTAAAGAAAATTGGTTTCACATTAAGAGTTAACAACACTCAATGTTCAAATTGTTCTCTTCGCCCGGAGATTGAATATAATTTATTTCAAATAGCACCATGTGCCATCACTAAAAGTTCGAATTCCCTTCCAAAATATTTCAAAGCAAAGACTTTATTTATATATTAACGGTATGAAATTATTGTTCTTTGCGCTATCATGATTTAGTTTTGTTTTTGCCTGCCTGTTAGTTCGATCTTTTCGCTCATGAATTATACAAGATTTCTTTGCTGTAGTAGTCTAAAGTACTTCTGTTACGAATATTTGCTTTCTCTCTCCTCTTCTGGGATATCGAAAGAAAGCATCTTCGTCGTTTGCTACCATAGTGCGAAAAAAAGTTCTCTTATATGGTCATGTAAATGCTTTGTTCACGGTAACATTACATTTTTCAGATGGCGTAGAAAAAACCAACTTCATGGACGGGTAACGAAACGGTACTTAAAATCCTTATTTCATTCCATAACAGAAACAATTTTTTCCTACACCATTCTCATTTTCCTTCGTGTTTCTACGTCGAGAATTATCGATCTTTTATTGTAAATTGAAAAACAATTCATAACGCAATATACTATTCGCTCGGATGCTAAATAGGTTGTAATTGATCAAAAGGGATGGGTAGGGATGAAAGAGTAATGCAATTTCTTTTTTCCTTGCCACATTTTTGGACTTTCTTCCACAAAATTTGTGGAATAGTATATTTAATATACTATTAATCTATTTTAATATACTATTAATATATTTTAATATACTATTAATATATTTTAATATACTAATATATTTTAATATACTAATATATTTTAATATATTATTAATAAATATATTAAGTATATTAATACTAATCGAACTATTGCAAAAAGTTATTTTATGTAACATATAGACGTTATTAGCATTGAGGCCCAGAAAAGGTGGTTAATGGAAAAAGAACATTTTGTAAGATGTAGTGAGAATCCACAGCACTAACTCGTCTTGCGCTCATACTTACGTTGACCTTGAGTCATAAACGGTTGAAACCCCCAAACTTCCGGTGAAGAACCGTGACCTAATAACCTCTTATTGTCAGTCACCAGGAAATGCTCGAGAACCACATGTTATCTATCATTCGCTCTACCCACCGCACAGGACAGAACATCAATAAACTCTGAGAACATTGACTTAAAAATATTAAGCGAGAGTGACTACGCTGAAATAGCAGCAATTCATTAGGAACATTATTTCATTGTATTTGTAGTTGTATGTGTAGTGTTGCCGTAATCGTTAAGTACTATTCAAGAAAACAGTTACAGAAACTTTTCATCTCCTCCCGTCTCAATTTTTTATAATAAACTTCAAATAAAACATAAAAGTACAAAGACATCTGGATGTCTCAGGCTGTTGGTCTTAACAGAGTATAATTGAAGGCAAAGTAACACATACGACGAATACGTGTAGAGAACGCGACTCTCTGCCAACGATCGTTTAATCTGAGCGGGAATCCCAATAGACGAGTAACAGCAACTCCGCTCAATTCACTTTTCCTCGTAGCACAGTTCCCAGAATTTCACCTTCCCAGACCCGATGAAGGTTGTGGTAATATTCCGCACAGTGCTCAATTATTTAGCCACTTATTAATTCTCCAATTCACAGATCACTTATATTAGGATACTACACTTCTATCATACTTTTAAATAATGATACTAATTTAAACTGAAGTTTTTATACAAACAGTACTTCTCAGGAAGCGAAAATTTGTGTTACAATGATGAAATAAGTGTGTACATTTATTCTCATACCAAAAGAACAAGAATTATAGAAGCATTTTTACGCCACCCGAGAGAGAAAACATTTCTCGAAGTACAAAATGCTCTCCAGTCAGTGATGGTTGGCACATATTTAAAGGAATTCCACAGAAAAGCATTTTATACAAATCGATGGAAATATAGTTGATTCAATTAAGGTGAATTACCTCGCGTTCTCTTCCTACTAGTTTTCTGTATCCTACCAATATGATCAAATGTTTCAGAAGTCCGCATGACAGTTGTCGTCTGATCTCGAATGAAGGTTACAGCTAGGGTTGCCAACCGTCCTCCATTGATAAAAATTGTCCTTTCGTTCTCCTTTGTATTTTAAATATCGTCCTTTTAGTAAATTTTTAACATTTGTTGTCATTTACACTATCACATGATTGCTATGATCAATGTGTAAAATCTGCTACGTCGTCTGGTTTATTGCTTAATTTACAACAGAAGACGTGAATATCGAATATCCTTCTTCTTCTTCATCTTCTTCTTCTTCTTCTTCAACGCTGACACACGCATGCATAATGCCTGTCTAACGACCAAAATAAAAAGAATAAAAATAGATAAAAAAGAAGAAAAAAAGAGACGCTCAGACCATCTTCATCTATATTTTGTAAACAAATCTTTTCACGTAAATTGTAAATATAGAGACGAAAGAAACAGAGCTGATTTTTTATCAATATTTAATTTAGACTAACATGTATTGATACATGTTTTTTTTTCCCTTTTTTTTCCCTTATCGAGTGTCCTTTTTTCATGAATATTGTTGGCAACCCTCGTTACAGCTAATAAAAAAATGACAATCGCACCAAAGCACATATTCAAGAATAATCGAGACACGAAAGGAAGTATTGAGAAGGCACAACCACGTAAAGTGCACGATGTTTAAATCTCTCAATTCAAATGAGTAAATTTCTCAAGGAAAATATATCGCATGTCTTCATCGCTTAGGTAAAGGTAATGGGATGAAGCAATTATCATCTTCTTAACTCCTTTAATAAAGATACAACTACAAAATTTCGAAGATAATTACTAAGAAAAAAAGACTGATATCTGAAAGATAATAAATCCAGAATTGAAAAATATTTCAACAGAACTTACGTTAAAAGCAGAAAAACGCAGAGATTAAAAAAGAAAAAGAAAGCCCGCAAACCGAATTTTTAACTGAGACGAAGACATTTAACTTGTTTAGATAACACCATGTGTCGTTTAGCAATACATTAGTATTCCATCGATTAACTCTCTGCTTAAATCTGGAAATAAGCAACGGACCGTTTTATCGAGCAATGGTATAGCAGTTCTCATTACGTAAGTAGCCGCTTCCCACGCGATCCAACACAGACGTTGGCACTCGGAACGAAAAATCTAATCCCGCAGCGAGGCGGCGGGATCCTAAATGAGCGCGGAGCCCCCAAGACAACGCGCGCGCGCGATACTATTCCTGGTGATAAGGCGCAGCAGATAAGAGCGCAGCGCGGAGCGGCGCGCTTCCCCCGGCGTCGCAGCGCGGCCGCGGACGCCGAAGGCCTCCGACAGCGCCCTGCGATAGGACCAGGCCTCTTCCGGGGCATCGGCGACAATTCCGTGGTCACGGGGTAAAAGTTCTCAAGTCAAATTTCGGCAAAATTGGGTTAAGTACTGAAACTACTAGTTAAGTATCTATGTCTTATTTTAGTAAAACGAGCGGATTCAAATGTTGCCTCCTTAACGACAAAAAAGCGTTGGGAATTAGCGTTGAGCATAGGAAAAGGCGTTGGCTCAATAATCTAACCCTTGTTTTCTCCAAATTAAGATTGTTGACTTAAGAACTTTTACGCCGTGACCACAGAATTCCTCTTCAGTCACCAGGAACCGAGACATTATGCGCACAAGGCAAGGGGGAAGGGGTCTGGGAATAGCGTGGAGATTACGAGATAATCGTATTTGTAAACCGCTATAACGAGAAATAAAAAAAATACACCAACCAATGATAAATCACACAACAAAAAAATATAGATACATGGTGGATTACGAAGCGTATGCTCTGTGTTTACAAATCTCGTAAACTTTCAAGAATGATCTCACATTTTTATCGAGTTTCAAAACGGTAGAAAACTTTACGTCCACTGCATAACCAATTCCCACTATCTCAACGAACGGCGTACGAAGAACACTTCCGTAGCAAAATCATAATTTCTATTCTACTACATTTTCGAAATGGAGCACGCTTCCCAAACGGCAGCGGCACGACATAAAAGGATATTTTAGTCGAAAATCTTTTGACCGTCCGTGGAGAGTGTTCAACAAGATTTCGTAAGTATTGGCGCATGTGGGTTTCGTAACAAAAGAGAATATTTAACCCAGAGGAGAAAGCCTAATCCCTGCGAGGAGGAAGCGTCGGCTACCGACGGGCGGGCCGGCGGCGACGGCGGCGGGCTCGCTCGCACCCGTTCCAGGTAGACGGGAAGAGGCGGGTGGGTCGCGGTGGGGCGGGAGGAGAGAGGTAGTTTATCTGCAGCTCTCGTCCTTTCATCCCCCTGCGGAGGCCAGCCGCTCGCGCACGGCGCTCGGCGCCCGCCCGCCGCTGCCTGCGCGGAAGGGAAAGGAGAGAGGGGAGGGGTCGCCCCGCGACGTTGCCGCCTCCCCTCTGCGCGCCGCCGCTCCCCGCCGCTGCCGCTGCCGCAGCGGCGCCGTCGCCTCAGGGGCGCGACGGCCCGGGCCCCGGCCCCAGCCCCAGTCCCGGCCCCGGCCCCGGCTTCGGCTTCGGCGAAAAGAGTGGAGCCGCCCGCCTCATGATACGCACAACGATTGCGCCACGCTCCTGTCTCTTCCTCTCAAGAACAACAATACGTTTCAGAACTTGTAAATTAGTCTATACTGCGATTTTTCTAACTTGGCCCCTCAAGGCCTCACGATGGAATATGTCACGGTATTTCGCGACGTTCTCTGTCGTGCCGCCAGATGTCGCATAATCACGACCGTATCAAGTAGTGCTTGCCGTAACGATCTGCGGTGCAACTTCTAGCGGTACGATGGAGAAAGATGCGAAATGCCGTGTGATATTTCATCGTGGCCATAGGGGCGTGAGGGGCAGAGTTAGAAAAATCACACTGTAATCTTTGTGCAAAAACAGCACACTTTATTAAAATGCAATCTGTCCAAATTTCTTCTGAGAATGAATTCCAAATTTACTCACAATAGAGATGATTTCTATTATTTTTATCAATACTTTTAGGTAAGGACGTTCAACCTTGCTGGAGAAGGATCCACACATCAGTGTGTTGGAGAAAGAAACGCCCAGAATTCGCTGTTGGAGAAACGTTCAGAATTCACATCTGGGTCAGAAGAAAGGCGGGATGTAATTCCACAGCGGGAATTCGTGTGATTAATTACTCGAAAAAAATGGCTTACGATGTGCAATTGTTTTTGTTGTTGTTGTTAAGGCAGCTTCACACATTCCACATTCGCCGACGAGCGAGTTACTGCTCGCCCGATCACGATCAGCTGATGTGTTCAGCGAATATTCGTTCCTTCGAACCCTAAGACCGACACACGGTGGGTAGGGCGAGTACCGAATGTTCGTCACTCGGCAAATTGCAAGCAACTCATCCACACTACTTTTGATTCGGCGAGCGGATGTTCGCTACTCGCCGAATAACGAATGTCTACAGAGTTGTAGTATTCGTGCAAATAATATGTATAGAGAATAACTTTTGTTACATAATGGACAGTGTAATGCAGACGTAACGAGGGTCATAATTACTATGCACTGGATATTAAGTACTGATGAAACGAATGTGGAATTTAAAAAAAAATCTTTGTGGTCAATGACGTTCACTAATGTATATAAATAGAAAGGAAATGTAATTCAAATACGTTTATCTATTAGTCTTCCCAGTCGAACAACAGCTAACAACACAAACGAACAAAAAGATATTTTTTAACAAAGAAATTAATACGACCAAAGAGATGCATTTGATTGAAATGTGAAAAATGTATCTCACAGCAGCATTCCTGTTCAATCATTTTAATTAATGTGTTACGAAAATTATAATAATCAATCTCCAAATAAATCCGCAAACTTCCACTGAGAACGCAGAGATTTCTCTCTTTGACGATCCCCGCTCAGTTCTCCATTAATTCCACTTATGTTTCTCCATTTCTGTATCCGTATTGCAGTAACGTTTCAATAAGATGGAGAAAGACACATTTAGTAACATTTTCAGTTATGTCTAATTGCACACAATGTACGTTTTATTTCACTGATTGTTGTTAATCTCAATTTGGGCATGAACTTCTTTCAGGTCGACTAAGAAATTGCTCAGATTTCCCAGATACATTACTCCTCTACAAGTACTAGTACTTTACTCCTCTCAAGTACTAATTTACAGAAAATTTATGCAATTTTGCCAAATGTTTGTGTACAAACAAATTGCAAAATAAAAATATATTAAATAAAAAAAACATTACTCTTAGTGGCCCCCTGCATAGCATATCCGGATCAGATCTGCACGCTGCCTTCCCGAAGCTAACCAAATGCAATTGTAAACCTGACTGGCACTGCTTCGAAGAGGTGGAGAAGTGATATTTTCTATTTCTCTTTCAAAATTACGGACACAGGGCGTTTGTACTTGACGTTTGGCCAAGTAGTACAGCGTCGATTTGAATATAAAAGCCATACCGTTTAAATCCCACGACGACACATAATTTTGAAAATTACTTGGATTTCTTACACGAACCAAACATGTCCATTTATTCATAGTTTGAGAAATATTCCACCAGATATTCACTTCATCTGGCGCTATCTGCTGGAATATTTTCTTTCAGCAAAATGTATTCGGTAAGAGCCAAACACATTGAAAGACCCAATCCGGTGAAAAATCATAAATTAATTACTATGCATTTCTATGCTCTGAAGTTTTTGATGCCTCTTGATAAATCTCGAATTTTGAATTCATATATAAAGTATGAAAACATACCCCATCAGAGTCCATGATGGGCTCTTTTAATGCGCCCACGATACACTATTGCCTATAACGTTTTTCCTGTGAAGGAAAAAATTAGAATCTGGACCGAAAAAAATTGAGAATAAATTTTAAAAATCAAAGTGCTTCGGACACGAGCTCTGAAAATTCCATTCATTTTTGTTTTGTTTTTTTAAAATCTTAAAGATAAGACGATTCAGATACAAAAAAAATACAGATAAGATGGGGAGATCTAAAAAAGTCCAAACTTGCCAAAATAACTGATCCTAACGTCTGAATATTAAGTACATTTCATTAAGTCAGATTGTAAATCATAATTGCAAATGTTCGCATGTACAAAATGTTTTGAAAGTGCTAAACCATATTTACATTTGTGATAAAGAGTATCTGAAGTTTCATTTCAATGGTAAGTGTGAGGGTAAATACGATGTATTTCTGCGTTTTCGAATTTTAAAAACTGAACGTGGTAATCAACAGTGCTAATCAATTGAACAGCATTCTCTTGAAGAAACAATATCATTTCAAAATCGTTAAAGCTTCCGAAATATATTTTGCAATTCATAACAGGTTTTCAAGAACATCACGTTTCCGGTAACGTATTCATATTGATTTTTCATTATCATGAAATTGTAAGATTTCATTAGTAATAAATATTAACAAAACTACATTTACGGAGGGATTGATCAATGTTAAACGGCATACATTTCTGTGAACGACAGTACTAACATCATAATTAATAACAAGAAGAAGAACGCAAAGAATCAATAAGAATCTAAAAAGAACCCGTAGAAAGTCGAAATGGGGCCCCCATCTGCGAATTCAATTAAACGTTTTAAGTCTATAGACCCCCTGTGGGGGGGGGAGGTCGATATCGCTCCCCTGCTGTAAACTGTGAGCTGGAGCATTCAATCGCCCTTTAGTCGACAGAATTGTGTAGAATGCTCCTACGAATTTCGCTGGGTTGCTTCTAAAGTCATTGTACTACTCATAAATCAATAATAGAAATTAAAGAAATATATTATCTAGGGCGGCACGGAGAAACCATGAACTATTTAGGCGTTGTCACTTCAGAATAGAATATGTGAGTACATCTGCACACTACAATAGAATGTCGTTCACTAGCTGCGGTGCCAAAGAAAACATATTTCTTTAGAAATCGCTCACAAGCTAAATGATGAAAAAATGACTTTTTACGCACTAGCTTAGCGTGGCTCCTTCGGGGGCTACTTTCATGTTTATAAGTTTAATTTTTGCTCTGCCAGTCCACAGTAAACTTAAATTTTAAACATATTAAAGTTGTCCGGTTCGTCCATGTCCGAGCTTAGAAAGTTACATTGTAGAGGTATCGAACAAAATACTTATTTACATTTTTGTTTCACATTGTTTTGTATATACTTATATTTAATTATCTTCAATCTGATGAATCAAGACACGTAAATGTCGAAAAGATAGTGTAATAATTCACAGCGTTTCACCAATGCACCTGAAGTTGCAGAATTATCTTAGAGTAAACCGGCTAAGAATTGTGGCAATCGATTTGTCTTGTCGAGAGGTATTGAACGAGCGGACAGATGGACGGAGATTATTCGATAACTACATAAGGATATGGTCCACAAAATAATAGACAACGGCTGGTCAGAAAAATTGAGACAGAGCAATGAAAATATAGGAATTGTAAAGATCTGCTCATAAACTTAACATTTATGTTCTCTGGACTTAATTGCACATTATATCAGAATACACACTTGGATTTTGTGTACATAACAGATGTCTGTTACTAGGTGGGTAGTAAAAAATCTCCCTACACGCTAGTAGATAAACAGAACGTTAATATATTAGCAATGTGTAATACTGATGGAACATTTATAAGACCTCTACAATGTAACTAAAGCAGAATAATAGGATATTTTACATCCTGGTATACCCCATGAAAAACATTAAGGAGAATAACCGAACGTGATATAACGATAATAAAATAATAATAATAATAATAATAATAATAATGAACGTGAGGCTAAAGCCATTAAGTCTAACAAATATTATCAATAGTTCACTAAAGTGCTTTTGGTGAAAATAGCTTTAAATTTTCGGCTAGAGATAAAAAACAAAGAACCATTTCCCATATGCTTTCCGCGTGGACGTATATTTAAAAACAAACATAAGAATAGAGCTAGCGTAATATAAAACCTCGTGTCTAGAGTAGGTTCCAAGTAATCTCACTATGCACAGGCTGTGTCTTTCCTCATCTCTACGGGACGAAAAAAAATAACCGCTAGCAACTAATCAAACATCCAATGAAAAATGAACTAACAACCAAATCCCCTTCGTATAAAATTAACAAAAAAAGCTCATGTTCCCACGCAATACTCCGGGATAATGTTTGACCCAGTCGTTTTATTGTCTCCAGTGCAACGGTATCGCCGGAGCAATCAGTCTCCGTGCTCAAGCAGCCGAAAAGGCCTGCCCGTCGCGCTGCTGGAGTGGCGTGGCGTGGCGTGACATGGCTTGGTATGGCGTGGCATGGCGTGGCGTGGCGCGGGCGTGGCGATGCGTGGCGTGGCGTGGCGGGGTGTGGGGCGGCGCGGCGATGCGTGGGGTGGCGGGCGTGGAGTGGAGTGACGAAACGGCGTGGCGCGGGCGTGGCGTGGCGTGGCGCGGGCGTGGCGTGGCGCGGGCGTGGCGTGGCGTGGCTTGGCTTGGCGTGGCGTGGCGTGGCGTGGCGTGGCGTGGCGTGGCGTGGCGTGGCGTGGCGTGGCGTGGCGTGGCGCGGGCGTGGCGCGGGCGTGGCGTGGCGTGGACGGCGCGAGCGCGGTCTCCCGTTTTAACCTCCCGTGACCGGCAGCCGCGGTGCTCCATTTCGACATCTCGTCCGCGCAACGCCGGTGACGGCCGTGCGGGGGGAGAGGGGGAGGCCCCACGGGCGGGCAGCCGGGCGCCAGCGCACCGCAGCGGAGGGTGACAACCACGGCAGAAGGGGTGGCCTGGGCCACAGACGCCAACCAAGCACCCCACGTCCGCAAACAGATCATTATCGGGTTGAGGAAACCCTTTAGGTGGTTCGCACAGTTGCGAAACCTGCTGGCATGTTTTATTCTTTTTAATAATAATTTTATTTTTAGTCGCATCAACATCGCGGTTATTAGCGACTTCCTGTATAGTACAGTTACAATATAATTATAATGCAGTTAGTTACAATACAGTAGTAGAAAATTATAGAAATTACATTTCCAATTATCTTACAATAGTAATAACAATTCAGGGACAACAATTACAGTTTACATGAATCCATTGGCTTTAAATGTCCATAAATATGTTAATGGCTAAACAAAATTCGTTTATTTTTTCTTGGTCTTCTTTAGAATGCAGTATTGATTGGTGGTTAAATCCATTTGATTCTCTTTGGCTGTTATACCTGGAGCATACTTTGAAAATGTGATCAAGGTTTAAATGTGAATTGCATAAATCACATGAGGGTGGAGGTGATTTTTGGATCAAATAGAGATGGCTTAATTTACAATGTCCAGTTCGTATTCTTGAAAGGACTACTTGCTCCCTGCGTCGGAATTTAGTGTCGGTGCCTAGTGCATAAAAACTGTTTATAGATTTATGAAGATAGCTGATTTATGAAGAATTTGTCCATTCATGGTTCCATTTATTTTTCATTTCTACCTCAACAAATTATAAAATGTCTTCAACTGTACATGATAAGTTATGTACATTTGTTGATATTTGAAGATCAATTAATGTATTACTTATAGTAACGCCTCTGGTTATGAAGACCGGTTCAATTTGAGAAGGGATCCATACTAGAACCAAATTTATTTCCGCCTTAATGATCTGAAGATAATCTATTATAACGATGTTTATTTTTGTTTTAGTACTCTTGCTCCAGTTGACTGATGATAATGACCTTGTGAGCAGAATGACATTAGGAGAGTGAAGCTTGGGGATGTATTTAAGTGCTGACATTAAAGCATAGGACTTTGTAGTTTTATGGCTGGCATATTGCTTAAGCTGGAACTTTATTGTGTTATCAGGCATGCATACTATGACTTCTTTTCCGGTTTCATTGGAACTGCCGTGAATGGAGATTACAGAATAGTTGGAGTAGTTTGCATCAATATAATTCCTGGACTTGTTTAACCATTTGTCAGTTGATAGGTTTCTCTTTTGATATTTGGTTAAGGTCAAGTCGATTTTGACGTTTGGAAAAGTCCAAGGTGGCACAGCATGAATTCTTTGTTTCTCAATATGGTTGTATTGAATATTGAATTCATTTAGTAGCTCAGCAGTTGCCTTCGGAATTTTAGTGATGGTTCTTGAGCCTCTATTACGATGCTTCCAATAGGACTTGTGTGGAAACAACCTGTACAGATTCTCAAGGCTTGGTTATGAATGGTTTCAAGTGTCTTTAATACTTTTGGTTTGGTTTTATTCGTTTCACCTTCTTTATTAATGTCAAAAAGGTTACAAACTGTACGTGTCGTATGGGGAAGAAGAACAAGAGCATCTTATAGGAAAGCGATATATCTTTCTATACAAAAATTAAATCAAACACGGAATTTTAAGGAAGACTCAAACATCATTTTTATTTTAGTAATTCTGTTTTACTTGCTAAGTATTTGTCCTCGGGAAATGGCATGACAAAAAAAATAAAACCATAAATACTAAAATATCTTTACCATCCGGAAGTGGCTAGGTAAAACAAAATCTGGAAACATTTTCATATAATTCTTTGGCTGACAAAATTTCTGCTTATTTTTGTAAAAATATCTCGACTAAAACCTTATCCTTTCCTGGCTTAGATTAGGAAGAATCGTGCAGGATTGGGCGTTAGGGCGACGATAAGTTGTGTGGTACGAAGTGATTTCTGAGTCAGTGGCGATATGGGATGTGCCTCTCAAAACCGGTTCTTTAGATCAATGGTTCCCAGTTAGAGTCTCTAACTTCCCGAATTACAAATGTCATTCTTAGCATTCTGGAAAGCTGTCTTCAATATTAGTTTTAAACTACACGCTAACGTCATGTGCAACAACATACCTAACCGTTATACAGCAATTATTAACAAACTTACGATTAATGGAGTATTCTACGAAACCATCGATGTAATAGTTATCGATATTAGCGATGAATTGAATTATCTGTACGCTTAGAGGTTATCTTACCAAACGCGTTCAATTTCGACTCAACTGTGCAGGTTTTTTATCCCCAAAAGATGGACAATTAGTTATGTGAATAATAAATACAACATACTTCTGAAAATCCAAACAAATTTCGCTGGACCGCAACTATTTATTAAACTATCATAGTCAGTTATACAATATTTCGTGGGTTTGTTCTCGAATAAATCTGGAACATTATCACGAATGAATGGTATTTCAAAACAATATCTGCAAACAATATTTTGAAATCTTTAAAACTCTGAGAGTGATGAGAAGTTTTAAGAGAGTTTTATATTTCTTCATACAATTAGCCTAGCATATCGTCCTATCAAAGATGTATTTGGAAGATGCTATGTTACTAATGATACCGAAGATAACGTAATATCTCGCTCCTCTGATGCATTGTGCTTAATATTTTTTATCAAAATATACTCTGTTTTACTTCCTAAAAACAGATGGGAAAAGCATATTGATAACAATTGCGGAAATTTTCTTGTTAACTACTACACTATGAATCTTTTATCACACGATATTCTCCAAAGAGATCTACATAACTATGCCACCGTGTAACTATTAATAACACGGAAAGCGAAACATTTTTCTTTTTTCTATATCGTGTAACAAAAGGTTTGAACTGAAACGCCCCTTTCAGATGAAATTAAAACGATGATCTCTCACCTACATTAACATTTTCACACACGTTTAGAGGATAGTTAACATACGTTATCAAATTACATTATCACATTGTTGTAAGACTTATGGATGGAAAAATGTTTGAAAACTGTCTTCCACCTGAGAAAGGAAAATTCGCCTCATGTTCAGTAAGAGAACCCACGTCAAAACCATACACAAACAACTCTAACCTCCCAAACATTTGCATTCTAATGCATGGCAAGACATATAACGCACAGAAAGGCATACAACGTCTCCCTAACTTTGCAAATAAATTCAATCTATCAACTTTTCTAACTCAAGAAGTATCGTAACACCCTCTTCAACACACACACACACACACACACACACACACACACACACACACACACACACACACACACACACCAAAACAAAAACACCTTGCCAAATCGTCTAACGTTTAACATTTAACATTAAATGCATTCAAGTACGAATACTTTCATTACACATATATTTTTAAATATCTACCATTCACTCAATATATCGTTTAAAATGAGAAAAAACGGCATCACGTAATACTTAATCCTTCCATACAATTAAAACATTTATCCATTTAGCAGTCCTCCTACATTATTTCAATCACTAAAGCGAACTCTGTTCGCTACAAATTGATTATTTATGCGAGATGAATTCTAGTTTATGTTCTCAAATCCTTAGGTTTTAATAAAACATTGATACATTTTCATACCTTGAATTTTGTCGCCTTCCTTGCAACTCAAATGCAGATTTCTTTAAATACGATAGCGCTCTTTAACTTTTAACTTTTCAACGATAGCGCTCTTCTTCAAAACTTCAGCTCGCCTGTCAAATTAATTTTCTCATTAATTTCACTTAATTCTTACCAATAAATAGCAATAAAAGGTGGAAGAAGGACCCAATACCTTCCTAATTTTGAAATTAGAGTAGGATTATAATGTAGTAACTGATGTAATAGATGCAATTCGTTGTGATGTACTTTTATTCTGGAAGGCTTTCATTTTGCCCTCCTTCTTTAGACTTAGTAGCGGGAAATATTAAAACTACTTTCCCATCTGTGGATGTCTCTTTCGTATTATTTAAGAGCCAAAAAATACTTAACATCTCGTTCAAATTATTCTTCAGGAGATTCAAGATTACGCGACATATTTATTTTAATGCAGAGAGACAAAGCTGTGAGATCGTACATTCACGCGAGCACATTCATTTCATTTGGGGGTTGACATTTCTCCAGTTTGCTCCAGGGCCGGCGTAATTTGCATATAGATGGATGGCCATATTCGAATGGTTTGCGCATGAATGCTTCCTACTGATGCAGGGGTGCGAGTGTTCTGCACCTTCAAGCAGGGGCTTGACCCGATTCACACATCCCATTTCGGTATTAGAACACGTAAAACAAAGATTTCCGAAAAAGCAGACAACACAAAATATTCGATTTTCTCACTGACTTGTTTGTATGCGTAATTGCACGGATGTTGAAAGTTACTAGCAATCTTGATGTGTATCTTATTTTAAATTTCAGAGTAATTGCTCAACAACTGCACTATGCACGTTATATCGCTTGATAACAGCAGTCATGAGGTGACCTACAAGTTCACCCACTGAAATTCAGAGACGTTTATTCGACGTTTCACAGATATGGTGCTTCCGACAACATTTTCGATTTCTCGTTGTGCGCATAAAAAATTTACAATGAAAATTTTAACGCAGACGTGATGACATAGACTGTACTTTTAACATGAACATCCACGTACCATTCACAAATTACCGTAAATGTACACGTGAACACAGCCACTCATCGACATCGATACAATAAAAACTCTGAACAGAAATTCTTTACACAAACATTTTATAGCATTAAGTAAAATAGAAGATCATGCTTCGATTATAATTATTTCGTATACCATGAGCGGCACGAATGGTTTTGGTGGAGTGTTTCATGAGCAATTATGATATGGGAATTTATGCTCTTAGAAACTGCATTCGTTTCTATTCAATGAAAACGCTGAAGTTATTTCGCTTTTGGGGTGGAACACGATAGTAAGATGTTCTCAGATCACGTAAACTAGAACTTGAAAACTAGCAGTTTGCGAACATTCACATTTACACGTGCTTGTTTTCCTGGCCTCTGTTGATTAATATTATGGACCGATTATTGAGTGTAGGTCATTAAACAACATTTTAAACTGCCAACGTTTTGGCTTTTATTAAGCCTTCATCAGGGCTACAAACAAACGGATTTTTTAAATATAAATACTCCATTTTGTACTTAATGTGTATTTATATTTTAAAAAATCCGTTTGTAGCCCTTATGAAGGCTTAATAAAAGTCAAAACGTTGGCAGTTTAAAACGGTGTTGTATAATGACCTACACTCAATAATCAGTCCATAATATTCACATTTACGTCATATATTCTGGTTGACGTTCATTCTTACAATTGTTCCAACGGCTGATACTGCACGAATCTTTCGGGTATACATTACGTTTACACCAAAGTTTTACTGTGGTTGCCTTCAGCGCTAGGCTTCGTCCCCTTCGCCTGGCGCGCCCCGCCCTCGCCGCCGAAACTCAGCTGTTCGCGCGGCGCCGGTTAGCGCTGGGAGTGCCGTTATGAAACGTAGGCCGGGACGCGATAAGGCGTCGGCGGCGCCAGAGGTCGACAGACACATCGTGGCGATCAACATTTCTCCCTACGCCAGTGTGGCGAGACTGTTGCACCAACATTATGAAGAACTGCTCTGGGCAGGAATAATTCGCTCGTGTTTAGGCAAAAGGGTATAAGTCCTGTTTCTTAACACTAGAACGACGGTCACCGGTCAATTGACCGGTTGGGAGTTTTGAACTGCCGTATTAGGGAAACTAGTATATGTATGAGTTTGATATTACGTGACTTTTATTATTTTAGGCTCCAGAGAAATCTTATAAATTTGTATGGAAAAAAAGTTGTGTGATGCTGGAGAAACAAGCGAGCCTACCTAAAACGACGGCTCCCGGTCAATTGACCGGTGTATAGTTTTAGCATTTTTGTGTGCGTTACTGACATTCATGACGTTAGTTTTTTTCTTTTTATCAGTTTTGAACCTTATAAATAATTTGTTGAGTAATGTTCAACCCAAAATTTGATTTTTACTCCGCTAGAATCACATTCTTCCAGTGATACATCAAGCAGCGAATCTGACTCGACGATACAGGAATTTGACGGTTCTATTCCTGGTAAGTTTCTTATTTTATGCTCTAACTTAAATGTTTTTTAAAAATATATTTTTACAATGTTTATACATCGTTATCATGCACTTACTTGCAAACTTTGAACTCTTCTTCTGATCAGCCATATTAACACCACCATCGGTTTTGGCGGTATATTCTTCTTATAGTTCATTCAAAGTATTGTAAAAATTGTGTTTGAAATGTTTTTTAAATGTTTTTGCAATTAAAACCCTAATTTAATTTACTTTTACGGCAAGAAAACTAAAAATTTCCATGAAATGTCATGATTTACGTTTTTTCTTACCGATTTGAATGAGCAAAAAGTCACAAGTAAGATCAAACTCAATAGAAAAAAAATTGTTAGGGATACAATATACTTTAAAAACAACTATAATACTTTAAAATAGTAATAGGGCACATTGCAATACCTAGACAACGTCACAAGCATTAAAAAAAATCCAACCGGTCAATTGACCGGTGGCCGTCGTTTTAGGTAGGCAACCAACTCCCGTCGTTCTAGTGTTAATTTTACAGGAGAGCAAAAAGAAATGCATTTATTGTCGGTATTGTTGAATAATTAATTTTTAGATACAAAGATATACATAGGTAAATAGTATTAGGTTAGTTTAAAGTTACTTTCAAACAATGAAAGTAAATACTTTTGAAATAAAAGAAAAATTACTACACTTAAGTTAATACTAAATTTTTCTGACATTTACCCTTTTGCCCAAATACGAGCGAATTTTATTCAACAACAGTGATGGTTGGTGTCCCAACAAACTGGAGGTTGCCACTCTAGCGAATGACAGAAATGTAATTTCCAATATTCAGAAGACAAATAAATAATAAAACGTAAGCAATTATTGATGTAAATTAATTAAAACTAAGTTTAATAATAGTCCTTACAAATGTGCAGTGTCCAGATTTATTCTCATCCCACGCACGTGATTTTGGCTTTGATTTCCAGTGGACCCTTGAGTTTTTGTATTAGTTATGCATTGAAACAACTGACGGTAACAGAATTCATAGAGAAAAAGGAACTTGGTTTCGAAAATACGGTGATCGCACTCCAGCACTTCAAAACAAGTCTATTGTTTGGGCACATTTTACACAAATAAAATTATTTGATTTCGATACTTTGATTATTCTGGTATACATTGCAATAATGTAAGATCTTCCATACACACTCGTACTCACAACACACGATGACTTGCACTTCTATCGGGAAGATGCACACAAGTGAGAAACGAAAGGAACTTCCAGAAAGGCCAACTTTATATCAAGGACTCATCAAATGTACATTTTTAATCAACAAATCTAACTTCAAATGAAAACAAATTCTCCCCACATAAATAATGCATAATGCGCCAAGAAATGACTGAACGAATATGGATTTAATAACAGGCGAACTTCATAAAATTAATTAGCAGCTAGTGTCAGACAAAGACAGAAAATTGATATTCTCCTCAGATGTCGCGCAACACTCAGTGACCAGACCCCCCTCCCCTTCCGCCCCGTACCCCGTATGTTGAAGCATTGGGCCAAATAGCAAATTCAGTAAATGCAGAAATAGAGCCAAGAGCATGACATGGTGCTCTGCCTGGGAGAGCACCAGACGTCCGGAGAGAGCGCTCGTTGGTTTCAAAATGATTTAATATACATGCTATTGCTGCAATATCTTGAATACTGAATGTTTTTAAAAGGAAAATGTATGTTCTTGACATATCAGATCTTTTTCAATTATCCGGGGGAGGGGGGAGGGTACAACCGTGTAACCTAAGCACGAGGCGCCACTACTCAACAAACGTTCTCAGCGTTCTCCCGTACATTGAAAGCATGGGAGTAACAAAAGATGCATCACCTATTTCAGTCCAGACGGCAAAACCATCAGACCTCAGAATAGCTAATTCTAACTGAATCGAATTAACATTACACAACGATTCCGACAAAACAGCACTACTTGACTCGAATTTCGAATCGAAAGAAAACCCACAACAGTGAAACGCTGATGATATCGGCAGTGAACGGGCTCTCACATGAGGACATTTTCTTTCTCCGGATGTACGTTATCAGCATCGTGCTGAGGAACGCTAATGCGTCAGCAGACAGGGAATGCCGAGTCATTTGGCAGCTTGTTAAAAGAGACGAAAACACCCCTTCCGAAGCATTTCAAAACTAGATTGAATCCTGCATCAGGATCGTCCCAAATCTTTGTAAGCAAAGTTACATTTTGACTCGTAGGACTCAGACACGGATATCGGAGCATGTCGAATAGAAAAATGATATTCTAAATGCTCTGAAAGAAAATAATTTTATCGCACAAGTGAGATACTGTCTCGCTAAAGAGAGACAAATCAAAACTTGAGTTTTTGAGTTATAACTTTCTTAGGGATTGTTTAAACAGTAGGCTCTTCAAAATTAAAAGTATAATAACTGAGCTTAAAATCCCGCCGTCCAAATAGTACTTCTGTCACTTTTAGTATTATCGCTCCCTCACTGATTCGTCAAGTGACACAATCGCTAATATGTATCTAATCTTGTGGTAGAGTGTAACAAACTTAGTAGAAAACTATGTTATTTTGAGATAGGATATTTTCGTCGTGAAAGCTGAAGACATCGTTATATTTCAAGTTGTGTCGAATTAGCTGAATTAAGGTAGAACCGAATTCATTATGTGAATTATTTTCAGTAGTTTCACAACTGAAAATAATTCACATAATGAATTTGGTGGACAGCAAAACCGTTGTCTTTCAAAGGTCGTGTTGTCAAGATTCATCTTCGGAATATGCAATTACACCACTGAATATTTTTTCCCAGCCCATACACATTTTGAACAATGAACAGTTAGTTCTTAATTGTTTCTGATACTTTAAGTTGCCAGTTTTCTCAAAATAATTTTGGTTATTACTTTACACAAAATACCTCTGAGGCGTACCTCAAGCAAATGACATTTACACATTAACTTCCAAAATCTATGATTCCTATAATCAGGTTGGTATGTTGTTAACCTCCTCAACCACATTATCGACATGTCCCTGGGCCGACAAATGATTCGAATAACGTAACTAGTTGTATGTTCTTGTACAATGTAGTATATCTAAGGTCAAGAATCAAATTTAATATTAAAAAAATTAAAATGTGAAAAATGAAGCAGCTTAAGAACATTTAACAAGTCAATAATACAAAAAGAAAAAAAATATAATTTTTCTAAATGGTATCCACTTATTCGCTTCATAAACTCAAATTTGAACAATGAAACTTTCTTGGTTTCACTATCGGCCGTTGCAATGAGAAAATTGTCCTCGCTTGTCTCAATTCCCAAAAATGTATAACGCAATTGTCCGCCTTCCTTTCCCAACAATTACCACATGTATACATCGCAACGAAACCCAATAATTAACAGGCGTGCATTGGAACTTTGAGCAGCGTATTTCCAAGTAAAATGATTAAAATACAGGGCATCTCCAAGTAAGATATCCTGTTTCGGTGACAACTTCCAAAAGGCAGAGAGGCTCGTTCTGAAACACGCGAAGAAAGTGAAGCGCGCGTCCGAGGCGAGATGTTTGGCGCGACGACAGAGAGCGCGTGGAGGTACACGGCGAGGCGGGGCGTGGTGGGGCGAGGCGGGGCGTGGTGGGGCGGGGCGGGCCTAACGGCGCGCAGCGATGTCCGCGCGGCGAGCCAGCGCGTGGCGTCGACCGAGGACGCAGCGCGGCGCGGCTCGCGAAGCACCCGCCCGCCATTTCCCATTGCCTCCCCGGCCCTGCCCTTTCCAGCACTCGTCACCGTCACCGCCACCGCCGCCTTCACCACCACTGCCACTGCCACTGCCGCCGCCGCCATCGTCACCGTCACCGCCATCGCCATCGCCATCGCCACAGCAACAGCCACAGCAACAGCCACAGCAACAGCCACAGCAACAGCCACAGCCACAGCCACCGCCACAGCACGCCACGCAGCGGCGGCGAGCGCAGGCAGGCGAGCAGGCGAGCGAGCGCAGGGCCCGCGCTTCCGCTTTTACGTAACGCGGCGCGGCGCGGCTGTGGCTGCGGCTGCGGCTGCGTCGGCCGGCGGTGGCGCTTGCCGCGCGCCGGAGTAGCGTTCGCTGCACCTCGCCCACCAGTGGCGTATCTACGGTGTGGCAGGCATGGCACGTGCCATGGGCGCTATTTACAGTATACCAGTTGAAACAATAACAACAACCTCCATTTCAAGCATCCCCACAGGGATGCAAATTCTATGCTTGCCATGGGCGCCTGAGCCTATACGCCTCTGTCGCCCGCCCATGCAGCGCACACTCCTCCGCGTCCCCGCGTGTGTGTGTGTGTGGGGGGGGCGGTCCTGGCTGGGGGTGTAAATACGAACGCGAATTCTTAAAAACAAAACCCAGCACTCACACGCGTTCACAGCTGCCGAAATTATTTTGTTGGGAAATAGAGATGCCTCATTAGAACCAACACTACGAGCTGGCAATGCTGTGCCTACTGAAGTCAATGTTGAACTAAATCTCATCGAAAAATCCGTAGCATAAGCACCATACTTTTAAAGAATAGCCATACTACTATTATAATAAAGTTCTTTTTTCTTCCATTTTGCTTTAATCGAGAAAACAATTGGTTGCCCTCCAAACAGGCGACCCAGAAGAGAGCCATTCCTAACAGATACAAATTTCGTATTGTATTTCGAATTGTTTTTAAACCTCTACTTTTTTACCACTTTCGTCAAATTGTTAAAACGTTCTTAAAGTTTTCTATTAATTCATTTCTTCCCATGCGGTTACGCAAAACTTACATTCTACACCTACTTTTTTTTTTTTTTTTTTTTTTTTGCATATTCATGATTTCCTTTAATTTTTAATGACTTCTCGTAATTACGCATACCCAGTGCATCAAGCCTAATTTAAAAGTATATACTAGACAAAACAGGTTCGTTCGAAGGAGAACTCAGAATAACAAGGAGCGAGTATTTCGTTCTTCCGGGCGCGACAACTATTATGGTCATTGGTGCCATTAGGTCATTATGGACATGTGTGAAAGTGAAGTGAACGTAAATGTGAGTGTGAAAGTTGAGTAAGTGTAGTGTATATAATACCACGGGAGATGGTATTCTTCTCGACGACCTACACCTGCAAGTGCTTCCCTCTCCTCCAGGAGACCCCCCCCCATGGGGCACCGCTCCGGCCAGGACAAGCTCTATCTACTCTCCCAACTGGACTTCGACACATGTCACAAGTGTAGTGCACGTGAAAGTGTGTCTGAAAGAGGAGGCGACAAGGATGAGGAAGGACAGATCGATCGCGGTCCGCGGCCCCTACAAGAAACTATCTCGGCATTCGCCTGGTAGTGATTGGAGACGACGCGGGAAACTACCGATTAGAGTAGCTGACCGCCAGAAAACTCAATGGTTGATTTCGACCCAATGTTAGAAAACCGCAATTCGAAACCTAGCACTTCCAGGTAAACGATGCTGCAGAGCAACGAATGTTGCCAATGAGCCATCTGTCGGAAATCGTAACGAAACATGGTTCTCGAAGCAACATTAAGGCTATAGCCAAATACAGAAAAATAATACGAAAGATTCTAATCAAATTTATTGTAATACGGTAATACGTGTATTCATTAATATAATCCAGCTGTTACGGTTGGAACCTTCCCGGAACAACGTTCCGAGCAAGTACGGTGTCATTCAACGTGTCTCGGTCCGTTGCCGGGGAAAAAGGCTATTTTTTTCGGAATCGAAAACTTCCGATTTTAAACTGAGAATTGAACTCGTAACGCGATAATTGTATATTTTCAGATGAAATAAACTTATGAAATACTAAAACTGTAAGGATTATTTAAATATTATATCTAAAATGTATTAAATTAGTACATTCATCACATCAGGGTATCTGTCTACCTTGCCTGACCAACGGAGCAGCTACTGGTTGAGAAGAAAAGACGGAGAGAAGGACGTTTGTGAGAAAAAATAACATTTTTTTGGTGGTAACAGGGACCTCGAAAACATGTTCCGTAAAAATACCGACGACAGAAATTCGCAAGATTACATAACTTTATTTCAACGAATACTGTATACAGGAGAAAGGAAATATATTACTGGTACTGATCAATAATTATTCTATTGTTTTCTGTCTCTCATGTCATCACATTTTTCACATGTAATGAAAAGTTGCAATACTGAAGATACGAAAATCTCAAAAGCTTCGCTGAAAGAAAACTATCTCTGCTTCATTACACAACTGTCAAGGCTCCCGCAATCCAACTTCATTATTTCAGTACGTTAATGCCTATATACAAAACATCATTCGATCCTGTTGAAAACTTTTTCATTTAAAACCTTTCTGAGACTTATAACGCAAAACTTCAAGATCAGTATCACAAAGATGAGCATTTATTCCGGTTTGAAACTATCAAAGATTGAACTATTTCAGAGTTGTCTCAACATCTGAAGGCTGGTATTGCTACTTGAATCTGGATCTTCAAGTTCGGTGTGAAGTAATACATCGCTATCTAGAGATTGGAATTTCATTTACAGCTCTCAAAAGAAGTTTGGATGTTTCATGTAATTACACGTAGAAGTGCGGTGTTGTAGGTACTACAATGCCAAATCAATAAATTTTCTTTTGAACACTTTAATGTAAATAGTTTACTTTCCTAGATGTATGAAAAATTTGCCTATAGGAATATTTCGCAACATAAATTATGATTTTGGAACTGAAGGTAGCTTCTGACAGGAGCCCCAGTTCAAACTACTAGGTTCTGAATTTCACTCCGATTTAAATGCAGTGTTCCTTCAAGGTCACGAGCTGGAAGGACAGGGGGACACTGTCATCCAACCGGAAGCTCCGTTCCAACTTAAATTTTTACTTTCCCGTATACGTACGTATACACGGAGTGATATACGTAGTATAGGGAAAGTTATGTAATGCTACGCGAAAAAATGGCCAATTTTCGGCGGAAAAAAATTAATTGCCGGGCCGTGAAAACGAATAAGTGGATAAAACCAGTTGCTAAATTAAGAAACAAAAATCCTCTATCTCGTGGTGTGGTCAAAATCCATGATTTGTTGCTTCTTTATACTTAAAAATCGATTGACGGCATTCCGTCCGTCTGTCCGTCTGTGGTCAACGCTAGCGCCTAAACCGTTCGGTCGATTTTCTTCAAAATTGATATTCCCCAGTCGATCTGATTCTAGTCGAAGCTTTGTGATTTTGAAAAAGATTCTTTAAAATTTGGGGGTACTTTATATGAAGCCCTCCGGAAATTTTCAACATTTTCTCAAAAACGGCTCCAAATTTTTTCTTTAAATTTTTGTATGAATAGAGGAAAATACACTTTTTAACATGGCATAGGTCCGATTTTCACGTACAGCTCTGAATTTTCGAAAATTGTGAAAGTTTGAATTTTTTTCGGCGTGTTTCTCCAACTACAAAATTGAAGATAGAGATTTTTTCTTCAAATAAAATTTGTTCTGCATATTGAGTTCTTTAATAAAGGTCATGTAAATGTTTTTCACAATTTTGGTAGTTTTCGTGCAATATTGCGTGCAATATGTGCAATTTTAAAAAATTACAAAAACAAAATTTTCTCGAAAACGGCTCCAAATTTTTTCTTTAAACTTTTGGTAGGGATAGTGGTAAATGTACTCTATCAATGACATAAAAGCCATTTTGGTCTATCGGTTGGGTTTTTCAAAAATTACAAAAATGTAAATTTTTTTACTTGTCTCTCACGTCGTTAATATTTACATTATCGGCGATTTTTTTACATTATTATATTTACGAGTGTATATGCTTTAAATAATGTCAAGTAAAGTTTCTCGAAAACACTACCGTTTTCTGTGAAAAGTAGCTCAAATTTCGGCATTTTCAGAAATGCTCAAACGTCATTTTCTCGTATATGGGTGCAATTTTTTTCTTGAAACTTTTGTAACGGATAGTGCTAATTACACTCATTAGTATAGGGTGAAGTTTATTTTGAGTTTTTTTTTGTTTTTTTCAAAAATTATATAAATGTAAATTTTTTGAAAGATCTCTCACATCTTTAATATGCACATTATCCGCAATTTGTAAAGATGATTATATTTGTGAGTGTAAGTGCTTCAAATAACTTCAAATAAAGTATTTTGAAAACTCAAAAATTTTCTGTGAAAATGAGCTTCAAATTTCGCATTTTTAGTAGTGCTAAAACGCCATTTTCTCTTAAACGGCATATAATTTTTAAAAGAAAATTGCCATTTACGGCTAGGTTTTTGTGTTCTTTAATATTCTAAAATTAATGTTTCTGTTCTACCAATAGGAAACCGAAAAATTAAGAAAATGACAAAAAAATGTACTTTTGGCGATGATAGATGGTAGCTGGCAAGAAAGAGTATGTGGCAATTCCGAATAGCTAGCGAAGACCCAGGAAAATAGAAAACTAATACGGGAAAGTCTGTGCCATTCTGTAGCACCACTAGTTGCAATTGAAGCTCCCGATTTTATGACAGTATCCCCTCCCTCTCCTTCCAGCTCATATAGATAGATAGATAGTGTGTGTGTGTGTGAATTGACAAACTAATATTTCTTAATGCTTATTATAAAAATTCTTATTGTTTGATTACGATTACAGAAACGAAAGCCAGGCCCATAGGGATTCCGGAAACTGGGCTTCTGAGCTTTAATGGCCTAAAACGCGATATTCGCACATGAATGATGGAAAGTGTAAGGCTGCCGGCACGTGAGTATGCTAAACGGACGTCAGTATTACGGGCACACAAGCAGAGCACAACGGAGCTCGCTCGCGTGTCGTACACCATTCGTATCTGTTAACTCTGCAACGGACGCATTTTAACGTCCGTTAAAGTGTGCTTGTGTGCCTCCGGCCTACGATGCGATGAAGGGCAAGATGTGATACATGTTGCGTGTGCGCCTGAATGAACTCTCCACAACAAAATTACAATATGTAGTAGTTCATGCGACAAAATAAAATAAATTTTAAAAAAACATTCGTTTCCTATCTTCAATATGTTTGAAGTGCACGATACACCCTTGGTAGGAGGGTAATTCATTACCCCGAGTTGCATATTTATGGAGTCTCGTGTCGATGGCGTCTAATTAATAGTTCAAAAGCCACCAACTTTCGCAAGGTGACATTTTTTTTCGCGAAACTTAAAAAATGTAATCTCCAAAAGATAGCACTTTTGATATCGTTTTAAAAGTGAAAATGCCTTCACACTGGAACCGAACTTCAAAGGTTTGCCAGGGGTTGGGTGTAATCTCCAGGGGTTGGGCGTACTTCGAAAAAATATTATAGAACGTCCAAATGTGTGTAATTTGGAAGATTATGGCAAAAGAAAAACAACTAGTGTAACAAAAAAGAAAACTGCAAAACATGGTTTTAAGAGGCTAGGATGAGTATCGGAGTTACGCATAATGGGAACGAGTGTTGCAATGTGATGAGTAGGGAGAGGATTTTTATGCCCTAAAAAATCTTCAAATATGCTTTTAAAAACACGCATTTCCGACCTAAATATTCTGAAATATGAATTTAAATACGCAATTAAAATCAACAAAATTAATTTCCTCTGTAAACCTTTCTTGATAAAATTCCGTTGAAGCGTGCTTGGAATGAAAAGTTATATTTTTGAGCAACCATAATATAATCTTACCTACTTCGGGAGAGAAATAATTGAAGTAAATATTCAACTTAGTGAAGTACATTGCATGTGTTGTATTTCTTCTGGCTGGTTTAACAAAATATATTTGCAAGAAATATCCTACATTTGAACAAGTATTTTATTATCTATAAAAGACAACAAAAAAACAAAAACAAAAACTCGCAAACTATGACAAGCTCTTTCGAATCAATGATCATTCACAAATAGATACTACGAAAAGATTGAACATTTTATAGATAAGGCTCTACTTTAACGAAATATGCAAAATATGCATTAACATATGAATCTATATAGTATTATATTCTAACCAAAAGTCAAGAAATTTCACTTAGCTATGCTCTGAAGCAACGGACAAAAATATGCAAAATCATAGAAATCGGCTCCCTAGTAATGAGCTATGCCGGTTGCAAGTGCCCCCGCTGCTTCCGTTGCATCATAATCTGCGAACCAACAAATTTTTCCATCTTCACCCCGTTTGATTCACCCCCGGAGAATAATTTCTTACCGACAGTAACACATTTACGGCGTTTTGTATCGAGGGCATCTTGTAAATAGCACAAAACCATCAGCTTTTCAAGCGTATCATATATAGAGATGTAAACGGGAGAACGAAAAAGACAAAAGGAAAGAGGAGGGGAGGATTATTACAGTTCAGAAACAAAACTGTAATACACAAGATAATTTGTACCAAATTCCAAAACATTAATGAGTACAAGCTTCACGTCATCTGTAAACCAGCGAAGACAGGATTCCCGGTACCGAAATTAAGTCGCCTTGCAGCATATAAATAATCGATTTTCGCACGTGTCTTGTCCGCCGTGCGGAGCGGAGTGGAGCGGAGTGGAGCGGAGCGGAGCGCCCGTCCGCCCGCCAGGCGCCCGTCCGCCGCCGGCCGCGCGCGCAGGCGTCCCCGCGCCCCGTCCGTCGATAGCCGCTCTGCCGACCGCCGCCCCGGCCCCCGCCCACGCCCCCGCCCAGCCTCGGCCGCAAGCAAGCAAGCAGGCGGACGGGCAGGCAGGCAGGCAGGCAGCCCGCGCTAGAGGCGTGTGTTGCCCAACCAGGCCGGCCAGCAACGAGAGGGGCTTATGGCCAGGCGGAGCCTGCATTGCGATACTCGGAGACGTTTTTCTATGCACGTACCGTGTTCCTGTCAAATTTTAGAACTCTTACTATAGCTATGAATATTCCGTCACCTGCACGGGCAAGAGAGGGAACAGGAATTTAACCGTTTTAGATTAAAAAAAAAAGGTAGAGATCAATTAAGAAAATTTCTCATTTTAAAAACTAACTCGTTCAGAAGATAAGCATAAGCTACCTCAAATTAAAATAAAGTAAAAATATTACCAAACAAAACAAAACAAAACGACGAAAGTCATGCTCATATTACAGGAAGCAGTAACAGTAGTTTTTTATAAGTTCAGTGAATGCTGGATGATGAAAAATCTTAAGATGCGGATTGACAAACAAATTATTTGTTTAAGAAATAGTCCCTCTCGGTAAACTCCATATATCAGGTAAATCAAGAACAAGTCTTCGAGTTTCTGCACATTTCTGACATCCCATGTACCTAAGGAGAACATACATCTGAAAGAGCTAAACCTCCAAAATGTGTAAAATAGTCGAATTTTAATTTGTTACGGCCTAATAAACAACTCGGATCCCATTTAGAAAAACAGATCCGTTTCCAAGCTACACACGAAGGTAATGCCTGGTGTGGCGTAACATAAAATGTAGGTTACGTTTGGGCAGGCTGGTATACTCTCATAGCATATTCTACAACATTCCACATCTTGCTTTTTACAACTGTTTGATCCTCTCCAGGGGAAATATCCAATCCATTAGTTGTACATTTCCAGATTTTTGTGTTAATGGCATCTTATAAATCGTGCAAAACCGTCAACGTTACATACCAAATTCTATATTGGGATGTATAATATATTCGAATTCTAAGGGATGTATAATGTATTCGAAGAAATGCACCAGTAGAAGAAATTCTATTCCCTACGCTAGTTTCACAAAAAAGCTACAACATTTTCACGGTTCCGATTCCTTCATTATTTGTACATAAACAAATAATTACAATTTACACTATTAATTCACAATATACAATGCTAATATACACTATTAATTCACGATGGTATTATGCAGTGTAGGCACAGTTAATGTTGTAACTCCAATTTACTGTTATGCTAAATATTTTTATTGTAATTTTATTCACTGAACATTCATTGGCTCGTGAACATTTTGGTCGAAAATAATCATGACTTGTGAAAACTCACCGTGAATGGCGGCTGACGTTTTCTCAGCTATGGTGCTTCATATCTTTCTTCCCAGCGTTCTATCTGTAATGAATAAAATACCGGTTAGCACCTAAAATATCGGTTAGCACTAAAGTGTACTTTAGTAACAAAAAGATTTCTTATATATACGTTAACTACAATAAAAACCTATTATTGCACCAATTCAAAATATTATTGAAAATTGAGCTTACTGCAATTTCCTCAACGCAAAAATAATTTTTATCTAAACGTTTTCCAACAATAATTATCATCATTTCTTAAGAGAGGAAAAGGTACTCTAGCAACAAAAACTATCAGCAAAATTGGTAGTTGCAATGGTATCACGTTTGGGAAATGTAGAAATCCTTTAGCACTATTTACAACTAAGCAGTAATGTCGATTCTGTCATTATGTATGTCTTGCATACCAAGCGGAAGAAGATTTACAGGCTAAATAAAAATCTAGAAATGTGCTTTATGTATTTGGTCTTACAACTAAGAATGTTTCATATACAAGAAATTTTACTGTTTTGAAATATTTACTTGCACATTTTGATTCGAAAGTGAGCACGTTCCTTTTTTAATGGAAACAATACTACTGATTCTTAAATAAATTTTAAAATGAGATTGCTTTCAAAGAATGTTTTCAACATGAAATGCGATTAATGTTTTTCAAGATACACTAGTAATGTGATCGCAACACTTTATTTTCTCTTTTGAGTATTTCAGGTTTTCCACAACAATTTCATTTCAAATGCCACTTTGAAGAATTCTTGTATACCAAATTGTAATGGAAATCTTCCACAGAAGTCGTAGGAAATGTAATAAACAATTTCAGGTTATGTAATAACAAATAATTTCAGGTTTTCCTCTCTTATCAAATATGTCCTTCGAAATGCTACTTACATGAATCCTTGTATTTCAAAAGGTAACGGAAATATTCCGATAATATCAACTCTTAGGTCATATAATAACAATTAACCAAAAATCGTATAATATTAAGCCCGAATATATTAAATGCATTAGTACAAAAACGTACTACTAAACAAACTTCTACATATAGCAAAGAATTTATCAAACACTCGCACTATCGGTGTCTTTAGAAAGGAAGTCATGATATTTGTACTTCACGGCACAATGGAAAAATACAGGATTCAAACAGAAGATAAGAAACGCCGGTTTACGATCCAAAGGAGGATGCAAATCTGTTCTGCACAACTTATTATCTCCAGAACTGCATCGCTTTCCCCATCGAAGCTCAGATCTGGATATCACTTGTTTATCGCGTGCATCCAACCGGCTGAACAGGTCGGAAATGTTTAATCGTAGAGTTCATGTACTCATCATGATATATCGACCCAACTTTACTATTTATCATAGGACTAAAGGAAAACTGCAGTCGACGCGCTGTTTGTGTACATGACCCTGGAGACAAATGTTAACGTTTAAAGACTGCTGAAAAATGTTTGGTTTACTGATGAACGCCAAATGTATCACTGCGCCTGACCTAACTTCTAATTTAGATTTCCGACATTATATTCGATTCATTTGAACAAGACACACCAGATCCTTAGCTTAAGATGACATCGCAATGATAAGTGCCCATCACGCGAAATCCGCATTTATACTGCGATTTTCCTAACTTTGCCCCCGAAAGGAATCAGCTGTTGACGGTTTCATCCAATCGGGAGCATGAACGTCATCATAGTGACGTCACTTTAGCGAAATAGAAGCTCCCGATTGGATGGCAGCGAAACAGCTGATTCCTGTCAGGGGGCAAAGTTCAAAAATATCGCAGTGTAATTCCATTCCCTTGCCTCAACAGGTTACCGAAAGCCATCGGCACCCACCCTGGGAAACATTTTGGTTTCAGATTGTGGCCAAACTCGGCGCGGCTGGATGATGGCAGCAGATTATACTGCGATTTTCGTAACTTTGTCCCTGACAGGAATCAGCTGTTTCGCTGCCATCCAATCCGAAGCTTATATTTCGGGACAGTGACGTCACTATGGTGACGTTCAAGCTCCCGATTGGATGAAACTGTGAACAACTGATATCTGCCAGGGACAAAGTTACGAAAATCGCAGTATATTTCTTCCCAAATTCTTCTTAGGAGCAGAGGCGACGCCGAGCGGGGCGAGCCGCAAGGGGACGGAGAGGGGGAGGGGAGGGGAGGGGGAAGGGAGGGCAATTCGTGGGAGAGAACGGCCGCGGCGGAGGCGCGCCCGGGCAAGGCCGGCGCCACTCCCAGGCGTATTTCAGAACCCTCTTGAGCACAACACGAAACACGCGGAATAGCAATCCTGTGGTCACGGGGTAAACGTTCATAAGTCATTTTTTGGCAAAATTAGGTTAAGTACTGAAACTACTAGTTAAGTATCTATATTTTATTTTAGTAACACAACCGAATTCCAATGTTGCCTCCTTAACGACAAAAAAGCGTTTGGAAATAATGTTGAGCATAGGAAGAAGAGTTGGTTCAATAATATTTAACCCTTGTTTTCTCCAAACTAAGATTTTTGACTTAAGAACTTTTACCCCGTGACCACAGAATCAATGTGCGCGAATTTCCTTTCTTCCGGATTCAACTCCGAGTTGAATTTTCGACATCTTTCCGGCTCTGCTCTAATGGCAAGAGCCCAAGTTGTACCAAATACATTATATTTCCTTAAAAAAAACAACAAAAAAAACAAAAAAAAAACTTAGTACGACCGTACTAAAAAATGTACAATTGCCTTCAATTAAAAAACTACGCTTAAAATTTCCTTCACGTATTTCAAAGAATTATAATGTTCATTATTTACAACTCTTGAAGGACATGTATGCAGTACCTGGAAACGAAGGTTAATCTTAAGATTATTTTGTCACACGTTAAAGAGTTTAAACAGCGACGATTACACAATGCTACAAGGGATTCAAAAACTGAAGAATAAATCATATGACTTCAAATTTCTCGTCAACAGAAAAAGATGGAAGAGGGGAAGAAAAAACATGTTTCTCATCACAAACTAAGAACAATCGTGAGCTAATATATTGCCATTAAAGGAACACATAAACAAAATAGCTGACCATTTCTTTCAAAATCTTTACTCTTCCCTGTTCCACAATATTTAATCTGGCCCGCCGTGTTTCATGGCCACGGATTAAATCAAGATTCCCCAAGGATAGACTGAGGCCACTGTTACATCTCATTCTATACCTTTCCTAGCATAACCTTAATTTCAACGTAACACCTCAAACCGAACCTTGACACCTGAACAAATCTTCGAACCTTAGACCATGTTTTCACGAGTAGGAATGAATACTCATTTGCTATGGATGGCCGTATCCAAAACGTTATAATATAAAATGTACTGTTTTCAAACCCCTCGAGAGAAAGAAATGTCGACCGAGAAGAAATAAATAAAAAAAGAAAAAAAAAGAACAATCATTCGATTATTAATATATTTTTCGTTTTTACCTAACGATTTTAGACTTTCAATTTTTTTTACTGATAAATGTGATCTCTGAGGATCGATCCAATCGGAATAGCGCTGGCTCCGAGCTGCATTGGGAAACCTTATACCCCAACGGGAGCGCTCGCCTCGCCGCCGGTCGGTGGGGTGCAGGCCGCGGGTCGATGGCGCGGCGGCAGAGGCAGCGGCAGGGGCGACGGCGAGGGCCGTGGCGGGGGCGGGGGCGGGGGCGGGGACGAGGGTGGCGGCGAGGCGAGGCGAGGCGAGGGTGCGTGTGGGTGTGGTCGGAAGCGGCAGCCGCGCCGGTGTGGAGGTGAGAGGACGACTGCGCGGAAGACGGGCGAAATGACAGGCGTGACAGGAAGGGGAGAGCACGGGCGCGAGACGAGGCTCGCGGGGGGGGGGGGAAGAGGCCGGAACCGAGTGCCAACAAATAGGCGCACTCGAGCATTAATCTCGGGCGACAAAGTGAAAGATAACAAGCTGCAAGAACATGTTCCGTCTAATGAAATGTCTGTAAATGCAAATACCCGTGACATTATTTCTTTCGACTAAAAGAAGATGTTTCACCCTTTACGCAGAAATTAGGTCGAAAACCCCAGAAGTACAAACCCATAACATCTCCATGTACATTATTTCACGATGACTGATGATATTGTTTGCCATAGTCATTATTGAGTGAAAGCATGAAAAGCTTACACCTTTGTCTCCCAGTGTCCTGGGAAGACGAGCACAGTGGTGGCTCACCTTCATCCTCCACTACATACATAATTGCAAGGTTGTAGATACGCGTGATCAATAGTACTGAATGATGAGAGGAGATAAATGATGAAAGAAATGATGATTCAGACGCAGTGAGAAGGGGCACAACTCAAGCACGTGGTGACAACGGTCGTGCAGTACATGGGACTCGAAAACACAGTCTTCAGTGTCATTCACTCGGCGACGTAAGAAGGCCCAGCTCTAACGACTCAACTTCATATCTTTACAAATTTCAACTAGAGAAGTTATAATAGCACATGCTTTCTCGCATTATTTGTAACTTCTGCACTTTCAGAAAATTCAGAGAATTTACCGAAACTTCGACTTCGGCCGTTTTTATAAGCGCATTTCGCAAGAAACTGGAGCAGTTATTGAGAGTATCTTCTCTTTAAAATTGCGTTTATTTCACGCAAAATAACGTGGAAACTGCTCATATTTCGAAAAACTGCACATTACCTTATTCAAAGATCTAATTTTGAAGAATAGATTTTATTACCAGGAAATATCTCTATCTTCGATATTGTAGTTGTAGGAAGATAACGAAAAAAACTCCCGCATTTTTTTTATAAATTTGAAGAATTTAATGAAATTCGGATCTACCCCATTGTTATAAGCCTACTTTGCTCTATCTGAGAAAAAATAAAGTACCTCAAAAAATCAAAATTTATGTTTCAAATTTTACGTGGGCGCGACCGTTACCCATATCGAACGAGCAATGTCAATTTCTGCCTGCGGATCAGGTGCTAGTGTTGTTCTCAAGACAGCTAAACAAACGACGTAAATACAAATTTCGGTAGCAAGAACTCACAAAACGTGGATTCTGACTACACAACGATTTAGAAGTAAACTCTTGCATATAGGAACAAGAATTATTCACGTTTTCGTTTATCAAGGTCCTACAATACGACTTTGTGTATCTAAAAATAGCCGTTTTTCGAAGCAACATTACAAAGCTTTCTGTACACTACGTAAGTAGAATACGAAGTAGTATGCAAAACGTAAACTAGAACCAGATCGACCGGGGAATATCCATTTTGAAAGAAACTGTACGTATGATTTTGGCGGTAGCAGTGTTCACAGACGGACGGACAAAGAGACGGACGTTTTCCTTTAATTGTTTTTTCGGTATCAAGGACCCACAAAAATGGGGTCCTGGCTACACCACGTGTTAGGGGATTTTTTTTCTTAATTTAGCAACTGGATTTTTCCGCTTTTTCGTTATCACGGCCCGGCAACGAATTTTTTTCTGGCGAAAATTGGCCAATTTTTCGCGCAGCATTACATAACTTTCCCCATACTACGTATTTCACTCCGTGTATACGTACGTATACGGGAAAGTCAAAGATCTCCTTCTTCAGTATTGCAGATGTACGAAGACGCCGATTTTTCCCCCCTTCGACTATTGCATATTTCGAAAATTCAGAGTTGAACGAACATCGAACCTGTGCTGTCTTTGTAAATGTACTTTGCTCTATTGGAGCCATTTTTGAGAAAATTTCGAAAATGTTCTTGAGGTTTCTGGAAAGTACCCCGAAAATCAAAATATCCGTTTGAAATTCAAGGGGCCGCGACATCAGCCTGATCGATCACACAATATTAATTTTGGTCCAAATTCGGCCTACGGTTTAGCCGCTAGCATTGTTCAGACAGACGGACGAACGTTTTGCCATTAACCAATTTCTCAGTGAGTAGGTTATACAAAACGTAAAGGAACAAGAATTATCCACTTTTTCGGTATCAGGGGTGTAAAATTCGAAAATAGCCGTTTTTCGCTACAGGAATACATATCGTTCTCTGTACTACGTAAGTAATATGAGATCAAGTAAAATGAAACTTTACCACAACTGTTTTCATTTCTCCGCTACGAAATAAAAGTAGTCTAAAGAAATGGTGAGAAAATAAAGTATTTAGTAACTGAAACTGCCATAATTATGAGTAAGCCATAATCACAAATATCATTTTTAATTTAATCATTTACCGTCAAAAACAACTGCAAACTGTATGTGACGTAAATTAATTAAAAGCCACGAATGAAAAAGAACGAAGAATTAGCGAATAAAACTAATACTCGTTATTTCTAGAATTCAGTAATATGTCCTTTAAACTTGTATGAATTTGCATTTTAAGCTGCTCCAGGATAAGCCTCAAAATATCTAATAATTTAATTAATAACAGTACATTTCAGACTTACAGAAAGGTCTATTATCACATTGCATCTTTCCCAAACCATCATATAAAATTAAAGAACGAGTCAACTGAAAGAACATACACCATGTTTTCTCCATTGCGAAATCTGATCCTGAAACGCACAGTATCACGCATTCATCAGCGATTCAACACAAACACTCAAACATTCAACACAATGTCACTTCCTATAAAACGCTCAAGTGTACGACGGCCGTCGTTCGCGCAATCCCGTCCTTTGGCGCGTCGCCGCTTCGCCGCGAATTTCGCGGCGTGTGCCCCGACGGCAGCAGCCGCTGGCGGCACGCCTCTAATCGCCGGCGAGGGCCCTCGCGGAGCCATGCGTAAATATGGCGCTGGCACGCCAGCGGATACGCGCAGTCAGGGCTCGCGCGCGGTCGAGCTGTCGCGGCGCGTTGGCGGCGGCGGCGGCGGCGGCGTCAGCTGCGCGGCCTTCGCCTGCTCCGGCGAGGCGACGGCCGCCGCTCCCGTCGCCGCCGCCGCCGTCGTCACCGCCCCCTGCGTCGTCATTGCCACAGCCGCCCGCACCGTGCGAAATAACTCCCCTCCCTCCAGCCATCGTATACGGAACTCTGCCCCCCAAGCCCCTACGACCACGATGGAATATCACACGGCATTTCGCGTCTTTATTCGTCGCACCGCTAGAAGTTGCAAGCACTGCTTGATACGGTCGCGATCGTGCGATACCTGGCGGCATGACTGAGAACGTCGCGAAATACCGTGCCGTATTCCATCGTGAAGACGGGCCTTGAGGGGCAAAGTTAGAAAAATCGCAGTATAGTAGCGTATATATCAACGCCATTTTGCAGAGCCATCTTACTCTAGATCGCGCATCGAAGGGACGCAAGTATCGGCCACTTGTACGTACTACTAGTGGACTCAAACGTGAACGAAAATTTGCACATGTCACGTGATCGTGATTGTTTTCTACTTATGACTGTTCCGATGTTATCCACAAGCGTACGTCTAATAAAAGTAAAATCGTTATTTATGATCTAGGGCGTTAAGTAGTTTTTACTTCTCAGGCGATATTTTCTCACACGTTGCTCCACATTTTGCAATGAAAATCTGCACATATAACCACGTTTTATATCAGCAATGAATGTTTTCAGTTGTACTTGATGCGTGGGGTTGGGGTGGGGTGGTGAAGGGAGATTCCAATCCTTGAACCAGAACTACGAACACAAACGTGTGGTCAAGGAATACCATGAGCAAATATGTAAAGGTATATGGTCGACAGGTGTATGTCATTTTCCAGGTGTGCCAAGGTGCTCTTCAGCATCTCCAAGAGGAGCGATTGGTGCACTAGTTAGATTTGCTTTGCATGAAAAGCGAAAAGGCGCATTGTGATCGTCAGTAGTAAATATGGCATCAGAAAATATCTAATTACTAATGCACAATTAGTGGAATTGGTTTGTACGCAAGAAAATATAGTGAAGTTTCTGCAGAAATTCTCGAAAAAGCTAACGAAAGTACGGATCGATTGATTCTAGTTAAATCTTGAGAATATATGAAAATGATTATGGTGTATTTGAGAGTTGGATGGACAATAACAGCGTGAATTGCGTAGATGAAACGGTACAAGGTTATTTGCCTCTACTGCCGAAAGTCAAACGTTTACTGTATAATTCTGAAAAATTTAAGCTTTTCGATATTGGTAGTTGCTTTAAAGTTCTGATTTTTTCGTAGTTTAACGCCTATTTTAAGAACCTTGGTTTACCACAGTTTGTCTGTTCAAAATATTTTAAAAATCTGAAGATACTTTATTGATCATTGACGTTAAATATTTTGATTTCACGTTTTGCAAGAACTCTCTAATATTCACCTTTCTCAAGTCTAAAAAAAATCGAAATAAACAGATCCAAAGACTGTGCAATGAAATCTCTTATTTTTCACTTTAGTTTAACGATCCCTAACTTCGAATTTGGACACCCATTAGTCAGTCTTTAAACATGACCGCTGCATCATCTTGAGTTCACAAATAAGGATTATGCAACTATGGAATAGTTGCTGTACTGCATAAAAGAACCGCCATATTTAACGGTCACAAAATTATAGTGATATGCAAAATTTTTTAAAAGCTTTAGCTTTTCAAGGAAGCTTTGTATTTTTGAAGTTTCGGAACAATTATTATACAAGGTGAAGAGTCGGTTCTGTCCGATCGACTACAGAGCCCGAAAGGTATTCTTAATAGTCGGTTCTGTTTTTCGGAAATACTTAATGAAGAGTCAGTTCTGTGTTTCAATGGTGTAAACAGTTTTCACGAATATGTCTCCTTTTGACAAATCTAATTAAATCCGACAAAAATCAAGTGCCCGCATGTACCATTCGAAAGTCTGAAGCTTACAACTTTTTAAAACATTTGTGTTTCCAAACCAATTCCTTATCCTAGATACATTACATTTTTAACGATCGAATTTACTCGATCAGAAGAACATCTATCCAACTATTCTTATCAATAATTTTAATTTTAAAATATTCCTCTGAACACGACTGCAACATCTTCCTGGTAAAACAATATCTGAGTAAGAAGGGAGTGTGATTCCTTCCACGATAAACACGAGATTCCGATATATCTGAGATATACCAACCGTTCCTAGAAATGTTAAGAGATTAATTTAATTGAAGCTGCCTTTATAACTTCCGAACTGTCCGATTTATTTATAGTGACTTGTGACAGATCACCAGCTGTGATGCCGCTATCCAATCAAGAGCTTCAATACCAAAAGTTGAAGTCGTAACTAAGCTCCTGATTGGAACCGGGTCCACCTGACGACCTATCACAAGACACCATAATTAAATCGAACTAGTAATCCCTCAACATTCGCCAGAGTTAGGTTCCAAAAATCCTCGCGAATGTTAAGTCTATCTTTTAATGAAGAAAGGTGGGTTAGGTTCTTGTCGAAGAAACAATCTGACAATTACAGTACAACTGATTACACGCGACTACACACAGAATTCATAATTATCATTCAAAAATGAAGAAATAAAATGTTTGAAATTTATTTCGAAGTTGAAAATGATTGGATATACGGTTTGCTAATTTTTTGTTCCATCACGTTTCTCGCTGTTCTAATATCCAAATATGAAAGAGTTCCTGCTTCTGTACTTCTCTACAATGAGCTCATTATAATGAGAGTTGCACAGATCCTGAATGGCTTTTCTGTTCTTTTTGGCCAAAACCCTCACCTCCAATTTGACGCAACTGAATTGAATTATTTTACAATGTTATTTTTTTATACTTTTTATACTTTACAATGTTATTATTTTATAGTTCACAGTGTTATTCTATAAATGTGAAATGACATTTCATCTGTGTAATTTTTGAAGAAAGTTATAGTGCGAGCTCCGAAGTCTGCCAAGTTCGTTTCCCAGATGATGATGATGATGATGATAAAGGCAATGAAATGTGCTCGCTTTCAAAGACAATGTACGACCAAAAGACTCATTCGCGAATGTCGAAGTCGCGAACGTTAAAACCGGTATAATGTCTCTAATCGCGAATGTTCGGAACTCGCGAATAGCGAATGTTGAGGGCTCACTGTACTTCTAATACACGTCGGAAAACTTCGTGTTACCGTAAGCTGCATTCCATCGAGATCACACATCCTCCACTGAAAAATGAAAACTACTACGCGGCCCCACGGCCATCGAACACCATTAACTAACTAACAAAGCGTGGGCTCGTGCCCGCGACGCGACGCGACGCGACGGGATGGGCCGGCCAGCGAGGCGGCCGCTCGCCCGGACCGGTGCGGTGTGGCGCGCGGCGAGCGCCCGCCTCCCCCACGGGCGCCCTGAGGCGTGTCTCCGCTCGCGCGCCGCGGGCCGGGGAGGGCCCCCACGCCACGCACCGCACCGCACCGCGCCGCGCTGCGAAAAACGGACTTCGCCACCGCCACTCAGCCCTGGGCCCGATGCGCAAAAACCACACGGACGGACAAAGCCAGAGGGAGGAACGGGTAGTCCGGCGTGTGCGCCACACTATACTGCGTTTTTCGTAACGTTGCCCCTGGCAGGAATCAGCTGTTGACGGTTTCATCCAATCGGGAGCTTGAACGTCACTATAGTGACGTCACTGTAGCGAAATACAAGCTCCCGATTGGATGGCAGCGAAACAACTCTTTCCTGTCCGGGGCAAAGTTACAAAAATTGCAGTATAAGTTTACGCTTGGGCATTTGTCAGAAAATCCAGCTGTTTATTAAGCTAGACTGCCTGGAAAAATAGATATCGAAATCGAAAAATCTCTCAAAATTATGTCGATAATGGAAACGATATCTGAAGATGTGCTTAAAGAACATGGACAATTCCTCCAAAATTATCAACAGGTTCAGAAAATACGTTGCATGAACACCAGACTGGATAACAATTATTTTTTTCATGAAACAAGAGACCCACATGTAAGATATCGAAGACATTAAAAATCCTGTCGCCAGGGAGCGGGTCACTTCGACGTCCATTACGTTTCCGGATTCTTGTTTATCGCGAGTTTATTCGTCTCGGCGTGCTGAGACCGGACCGGCACTCCAACCGACATCAGGTCACCAGCTTTCAACTTCGCGAACGAGGGACAGAACCGGTCGGGAAGACGAGAGAGTGAAAACTTGGCGAGGGGAGGACACCACACAGGTGAAGAAGGGTTGCTCAGCGCTTCGGCGGAAGGATATAGGTCAATGAGAATTTTCTAGACATTGCATTATAACTTGTTAGTGCAGATGCAACTGTTTTAGAGAATATGCACAGCTAAAAAACTTGTCAGATCATGCTTTTGTAGTATATCATAATTCTTCAAACAGATCTTTGATAATAATTGTGTTCCGCTTTATATCTGACAGTTGCCGAGGACGAAATTCTCATTTGGTTTTATCGTTTTCTCTTCTTACTATCTATTAAATAAAATAAAAATGTATAAATTTTATTTAAATTTGCCTCCTCTCCATTTTATAGTATGAAACCAGGATATATTGATCGGCTTCATTAAAAACTGTCTTTAACACCAAAATCACAGCCTTACTTTACTAAGGTAAATAACATCACAAAATATCTGGAACAATCTAAGGAGTTCAAACTATCACTCATTTCGATACCTACTTCTCAGAGGTAAAAAGTAAAATAAATTTAAATAATGAAAACATTTTCTTTCATAAATAAATTAATTTATATAAGTAGGACTAAATCAAATGCATAACTACACATATATAACTTCAAATTCTATCTTCTTTATCAGAAAGCATGTTCACAGATAATGAAGATGATGGGAAATTTACGAATGCTTCATACATTATCAAACTACCCGTTATGAGACCTCCTTATCTCATCATATGTTCATAATCGGTTAATAATCTTTGCTTTACTTTGAAAGATTTAAAATTTGATTTGATTTAAGATTTGATTCAATTAATAAGTAATGAGCTAACAACCTTCAGGCGAATCTAAAGGACGAACATCTGAAATCTTTAAATATTATTTATTTAATTTTTTTAAAAGTTGGTAACTGTATGACGTAATATGGGGAAAGAGACAATCTGTGCATAGACTGTTGAGCTCTGAGATCTCTACCACAACTTATATATTAGATATTAAGTTGAATTATGAACACGGATAGCAACGAGCGTTGTTTGGCCAGAATTGGTAAGAAAATCTTCACTCCCACGCAATAAAAACATTTTTGCAAAAGGCAATCAGCTTTAGATTTTGGCTATTATTCTTTATATTGCCCTTCGCGATGGAAGAGACTTTCTGACGCAAGAACAAGAACGGTTATTTGAATAGCTACATTCGCAGATGAGCTCAGGAAAACGTGAAAAGATAGTGAAGCTACTTTTTGTCCAGAAGCAAAATAAGATGCCATCTTAGCATTTGCTCAAAGGATCAGGGAAACTGAACGAGAAATCTGATCGAGATGGAGGTCATTGACCCAGAAGCTGAGGTACAATACCTGAGGCGAAGTATGTCTAATTATATCGAAACAGTTATGCAACAGAAAAGATTTAACTTCACACTTAAACTTGAGAATCGATTTTAATTATTTAATGTCATCTGGCAATGTGTTGTAAAGTAATGCACACGTGTCGTATGAGACTTTTTTGTTGTGAGCTGTTGATAGTGATAACTAATAAATATGGTTACTACGTCAAATGTTATAGTTACACATATCTGTATTAATTGAAAATATGTTCCCATCCTTGAGTAGGTCATTGTTGACAAAAGGCATACGATAATATAATTAATAAATCAAAAGGCAAGGCAATGGCAGGATTCCTAGGTTAGTAAAGAGAGGCTTACAAGATTAACTATGAAGTGCATTGCATGTGCAATCATTGTATTGTGCAGTACATTAAAATAGGGCGAGTGTGGTGTTTTATTTTAATAGTGTATTCTTTTAAATAAGTTATTTATAATACACAAATCTTATCTCACGTGTAAGTAGCAACTCCCCGAAAACAACATTTTTTTCCTAATTTAGTAAACAGCAGTCATTCCTTTGCACAAAGTTCCGTAGAACTTTTACAGACGTTCACAGAATCAATTCGCTGTACTTTAAGTCCCTATTGTTAAGGGCTTTTTTTTGGGGGGGGGCGAAGCGTTTTATTAATCAACAGCACTATCGATCTTCTGAACATGCGCAGCTCGAGTTTCACTTACTAGCTTTTGTGCATCAGTGCATGCACACAAGATCCACATTACAGTTGATTGCTGGACGCTATGACGTGCAAAAACTCCCTATTATCAAAAGAGATTTAAATCACTGCAATCGACAGCGCATGAGCAGATGCCCAAAAGTGGTAACGAAAATGAGTTTTAGCGTCACGCGTAAGGTAGCGAAGGTACCTTACGCGTAAGGCACCAACAGTCACGTGATGGACCTTGATGTAACGGCGTCCCTTAGGCCTAAGGCGCGACCTTGTACCCCTTCATAACAGAGCACGTCCGTAGGAGTCTCTACAGTCACCATACAAACGACAAAATTGCCTTAGGAAAGATTGCATTTTTCCAACTCTGATATACTGGTTCTCGTATGTGAGGAAGTCACAATTCTGGCAATAATTAACAGAAAATGTTAAAAAGATGACAGGTAAAAATTTTCGAAAAAGAAAATGAAATCATATCATGTTAGGTTATGTCTTAGTTCATAACGAATGCTTTCATTCACCACATTCTCAAGAAAAGCAGATGCAAAATCCCAGAATGCAAACTCATCGCGCAGGGTCCGAAAATCTACAATTTCTTGCTTAATGGAGATTTGTTTATTCTTGACTCGTACCATGGTTAAAATGTCTCATTGTCTACACTCTTTGATATATTATGTAACTCCTTTGTTCAATGCTTGAAATGCTTCTTTTCTAATAATGCATCATCTCAACTTAGTGTCGCAATTGCTAAAGTTCATCTAAACGTTGCTTACGACCAAATACCGTCGTTAGTCATGTAATCAATACAATTTAAGCATGTCTTCTTACGCCTCGCGCTAAACTCCCTAATACTTCATATTTCGATTTGTATGTCGATACATAATTACAATCATTGCATTTTGCTAAACAAAGACTTTGCATCCTCGAATACTTGTTTCCATTGTTATCGACGGATAGCCAGAGAAAGAAAGAGCTGATTTTGTGCCGTTAAAATTGTAACCACCCCGGAAATCGTTTTTAGGTATCAAAACTAGACTTATACATAAAACATTATTATTGATTCGCCTTTATCGATAACGAAGAAATATCGAAGAAAAATGATAACGTTCCTATTCTGAATAAAAGAAAAAGTGGGTCACAAGCAAACATTAAGCTGTTTCAAATTGGAGAAAAAATCATTGCATTATCCGCAAAAACAACAAAAACTATTTTTTGTATTATTATTTACGGAGAGATGTAAGATGCAACCTCCTGAAATTTTTCGCAAGAACAGTCCTCCCTAACTTGAGAACTTGACTTCCGCGCCAGTTTGAGCAACCTTTGAAATAAATTGCTTTATTTTCTGTGGCGAGGCTCAGGCCATGAGGCCTGCTCTTCCGTCTGACCACGCAAATTTCGCTACGCTCCTTTCACCAACTAGCGGAGAAAGAAGGTATTACTGAGGCGATGAAACTGGCGATTTGAATTTAGCTCAGAGGCTTCATTGAGGCTTCAGGATCTTTTACATGTAAATCTACTAACATGAGACAGCCAGCTTTATTTCACCTCCGAAGGATTTTTTCACCCCTAAAAATCCGATCGGGTTTGAACCCGCGAACTTGGGTATAGCAGTCCGTTACGCTAACCACTACACCATCGCCGCTGCCTAGAAAGCGGCCTTCTGAACTTCGACTGCAATGAGGAGACCCTTCTTTGCCAATAATGCGCTTCATTTTACGTTTATTTTTCTTTAAGTATGTAATATAAAATTGTGTTTGTAAAAATAATATTTACTAATATTTTTATATAAAACTTACGTATGCTAGCAAAAATAATATTAGCAAACGCATTGTACGGGACGAAGTTAGTAAGGCATGTAACAAACTAATTCTTGATTATTATTTGAAATTATTTTACATTATTATTGTTGCCGTTAAAATTGTCAAATATCATAGAAAATGTATTCAATGTCTATGTACTGAAGAAATCGTACTGTATCTTATGAACCTTGATTTCATGAGTCGTCAAATTTTGCAAAACGATGTAGCTGTTTGCGGAGAAAGTAAGTGTGGGCGTACCCTTTATTTTCGAATTCGACCCATAGATATTTATTATTTCCGCAGTTAGGTTTATGCAACCTGGTTGCGGAACACTAAAATTTACATATTATAATTAGGAATTAAATACAATGTAACTTAAAATTATTTTAAGACAATAACAACAACAATAATAATAATAATAATAAAACAAGAATAAAGGCATTAATAACAATAACCGCAATAATTCTACATTTATGATGGTCCTGTACAGATAATTTATACTAACAAATATACGACTTTTTATACACTGCACTTTCTACTCGTATATTGCACTACACTTCACAACACGTCACCACACTTCAATACGAATACTATAAACCAATGCATCTAATAATTATCGCTATACTAATAATGGTAACAATAATTAATAATAATAATAATAATAATAATAATAAGAAGAAGAAGAAGAAGAAGAAGAAGAAGAAGAAGAAGAATTGTCTAAACTCCCAGGTAATTCAAAAGACTGGGAAGTGTAAGAAATCGCTTTATTTGGAACAGCCCACATTTTGCGCAAAGAGGCACCGACAGTCCCTAGATATGCTCCTTAGGTAGCTGATTGCAACCCGGAGTAGATTTTATATTCAGCTGACTCATAACATCTTTAGTCGTGATGTAGTGGAATAATAATAAAATAACCTTTCTAATAAACTTAACTTCCTAACTAATAAAACATACAAATATCATTAGTTAATTTACTTGTAAATCTTTGAACACCAAGGCTGTTTGCTTGCCGCCCCGGCACGGGGACGTGCACGCGCGAGCGGGCGCGTATCGCTCGCGAGCGTGAGGGCGCATCGCGTCGCGTCGCGTCGGACGAAGGTGCGAGCCTCACAATCGATACTCCGTGGACGGGCTAGCGGCCGGACGCGCGCGCCGGCTCACTGGGAGAAAATGTGCGGCACGGGCTCACCCGTCCACCTCGCCACGACGAAGGACACGCGGGAAATATGGGCTCCTACGTTATATACCACGACTTCAGTTATAAATAGTTTCAAATACAAATTAACCCGAGAGAGGTGGCGCGGGGTCTCTTGTGACCCCACACATCTTTGCTTAGATGCAGTTGCCTAATTTTGCGAGTCAGAAGCTTTACATTTCACATACCATTCACCACATTCTTTAGCTTTAGTATGAAATATTCTTAAAATTGTGTATGTAATAATTCATTCATAAACACTTGTGAAACCAATACAAACATCTTAAATTGCATACTTTTTCTAAGATGTGTTGATTGGCATTGAAGCATTTTCAATAAGACAATGTTAGAAAATGAAACTTACTGAATTTTCTGATACCTTTATCGTTGAAATATTCAGGAAAATGTACATGGCGTCACTACATAAAATGAAAGATAAATGATAATTTTGCCTTTTTATTTGTTTCAATTCCTCATTAGCATGTTTGTTTATAATAGTGCATTAAGTTAATACGATCATATAATTGCCAACATTTTTATTGATTAGATCACCTAATTTCGGTGACTTAGCCATCCGTCATCATAAGTAGCATGAAAATTCTAACAGAAATTAGAGTACGCGTACACACTGCGCAGAACGATTCGATAAGAATGGAGTGAGAGAGCTCATGAACTCCGTTACACTAAGGACGCTCGATACTCTAGGTTCAGGAATATAATTATCAATCTTGTAATTCATTAATTAAAGGATGCTAACTAATGAAAATCTGGGCCCTAATAATACCATAAGATCACGTAAGTCGCTAAAAATACACGTATATTTTACATGTTTAAATAAGCTCAGTCGTGTTTCAACTAAAGCATGAAAAAAAGATGCTGCGTGACATTTCAGCAACATTTTTTTAAGCCATCTCTAGAACGTTTCAATTATATTTCTGGAACTGAAGAATCAATGGTAGAGATGATGGAGAGACAATCTTCACAGTTCATCTTTCACGGACAATGAAGCCAAGACTCACTACTTACACACGTACGCTGGAGTCAATGCAGTGCACGCTAGGAAACCAAACATGGAGTTACATCGACTCTGCGTTAAGCCCCATAAATGCAAGCGCAATGACAAGTGCATGCGTAACCTACCATTTTCTGGAAAATTATTAAAGGTTTACAATGAACCTTTATTTTGTAATAATTTCTAGTAGCTGGACCACAACGAACATTCCGCATTTCGTAAATCATTATTTTAAAAGGTAAAAATAGCTTTATACTAGATCCTTACTGGATGTAAATATAGCTTCACTCTGCGCACGTTTTGTTGAGCACTCCTTTTGCTTGTAGTGGTAGGAGTAGAACTGATGTTCGTTACTATTGAAATTATTTTTCTAAAACTCGGGAACGAAGATGTCTAGTTTTTCAATTGTTGCTAATCTCGTATTTTTGTTTTTCTTTCTTCCTTTTTTCTTTTTTCATTCTGGGCCTCAAGACAATGTGCGCAGATAATCTCTTCCCCCATACGTCACACACAGTTTTTACTGTTTTTTTGTCACCAAATAAATAAATAGAACCTCCAGTCCCTAAATGGCATTACACGCGCGGAATTATGCTCGAGTAACATTCAAATAATGCTAAGCTTTCAAATTAAATTTCACAAAATATCAAAATGTCACTTCAATTTTATCGTTGAATATTACTTCTGTCCCTAATCTTTCGGTTTAATTTCACAAGGATTTCGAATTACTGCTCTTACATGGCCACCCTAACCTTACAAATGAGTAGCATTTCCCAGAAGAGTTAAATATCCACAAATGTAATGGCAGATTCAAAATATTTTGTAGAATATTGCTCAAGAAACATTTGTCGAACTTCGCCTGCCCCCCAACTGCCCTCCGCCATTCTAACCGGTCCCCACAAAATTCACCACTCCCTTCGAAACTCGTGTTCCTTCGGATCAAGAAAACCTTGTTTTAAGAACCTAGGTCGCCTAGTTTCCGAGTTACGAGTGATTTTATTAAACTTCATAGTAATGTGTTCCTTCCACCGTAATTTGTTAACTTCTATTTTACCATCTTTAAATCTCTTTGAACCAGGATTGGGGAGTAATTCCTTATTCAGCAGTAGCATACATATAAGTCCATATTTTTTGGGAAATTGTCAAAAACCCTCATCCATTCTTAGTGTATTATCTAATTAATTTCAAAAGCGGTTGAGCCAATTTACACGAAGTTTAAGAATAAATAACAGACATATTTTCGTAATATTCAGGATAGTATCAGGATAATAATACTATAGTTGTTATTTTTTCTTAAACTTAATATAAATTGTCTCAACTTCTGACATTAATTAGATTTACGTAACAACTAGTGGTGATGAAACAGCACGTACTTTCTCCCTTGTATTTTCACAAAATTAGGCGAAAAGTACTCAAATTTTCAAAAAACCGCACATGACCTCATTTCAAAATCTATCTTTAAGAGACCGATTTCATCAAGTGAAAAAATCTCTATCTTTAATATTTTAGTTGTAGGAAGACTCTGAAAAAATTTGAACTTTTGCAATTTTCCAAAAATCAGGCTTTTCAAGGAACATGAGACCTGCACCATTCTCTTAAAACGTCCTTCACGCTGTCCAACAACAAAATTTATTCATTAACGTTGGAGACATTTTTTTGAAAGTTTGGGAAATGGCTTTATGTAAACTACGCCGCAAAATCAACTGAATTGATAGTGTTTCGTTACTAGAGCCCTGAAATAAGAGGAGTTGTTTCCTTTGGTCTCGGCTATTTGAGAAAATGTGTTTTTGTATTTTTTTTAATACATATTGCACGAAAACTACTAAAATTTTCAAAAAAATGAACGTGATCTTAATGAAAGAAGTAAATTTGGAAAATGAATCTCATTTGAAGGAAAAATCTCTATCTTCAATTTTGTAGTTGTCGGAAGGCGCCGAAAAAATTCAAACTTTCGCAATTTTGGAAAATTTAGTTAACCGTGAAAATCGGACCTAAGCTACCTTAATAAAAAAAAATACTCTATTCTTACAAGAAATTTAAAGAAAAAATTTGAAGCCGTTTTTGAGAAAATTTCGAAAATGTGCGGGGGGCTTCATGTAAAGTATACCCCGAAATTTAAATAATGTTTCTCAAAATCTCAAAACTTCGTGTCAGATGGACTTGGGTTTTTCAATTTGGAAAAAATCCTACGCAAGATTTAGGCGCTAGTGGAGTTCACAGGACGGACGGACGTTTTGAAAATAACCATTTTATCTGTATCAGAGGACCCCAAAACATGTATTTCCGTTGAAATCTCGAAATCGATTTTCCGTAGCATTGCATAATTTTCCCTATACTACGTTAGTAACTGAAAATACGTTCATGTTTTTGCAGCTTCAGTACTTATAGAAAGAAATAGTTATACGAGAATTGCAACAAGAAAGAGTTTTGACAATTCGACAAGCAACTTCGAGATAATCACTGCTCTACGAGGCATGTAGAAACCCCATACATGTAATCCATTCAGTATTTCACATTTTATAAATTGAAGATATCACTAGGATTTTGTAACACACTCATACTTCTCTCAAATTTGTATAACCGTGTAGAAATGAAATAGTATTACACCGAGACATTAAGCCATCTGTATTTCTGAGTACATAATGCTTATCTTGAGGCTCTGATGCCTCATAAAATTTTTAGATTTCTGTGAATCGAAAGCTTTTTTTTAACTTGACCTAGAATGACACTCAATATTCTTATAATGGAATGACTGACTGGATATGGCAAACGAGCTATCTGTACTTATGTCAAACATCACAACTCAGTGCAGAGAAATTTGGCCTATTTGCGAATGCCCCAACAACCAAGGAGCCGCGCAGTCTCACACTTATTCGCCCAACTTCATTCTTTCGATTGCAGTGTCGTTGAACACGTATGTATCTTCTGTTAAATCTTTGGAGACCCGGAAACTCAAGGTATTTTAAAGCAAACATTCTATTCTAGAATAGAAAAGGCACGAATTTTGAATATTAAAACCTAAAGTATGACCAAATGGTTAAAATTATTACTACATATTACGTAGAGGCAAGTATAAAATTGTATTTTAAAAAGTTTTGGAGGCCCCTTTCAAATGCGAGTCATAGGCAAGTGCTTTGGTGTATGTCCAGTCCTTATTACATGTGACAACTGACAGTTATAATTTGAGCTCGCCAAGAGGGCCACGAACATCCGACTGGGAGTTAAGTGTCTTAAGAAGACTGACACTAATATACACACTGATAACTTATTCTTAGATAACCTTGCAAACTTCTTACATTATTGCTGCAAATGCAAACGTTTGAGAGGTTCAGATATACCCCGATCTCCGATCAGATCTACTATTCTGACGTGTGCGAGACCGATTTTTTTTTATAACGAATAAACGCGGCCTTCAGCGGTTCTCCCCGTGCGGTAATGATTATTCCCGTTGATAAAACAAGTAAAGACAATGAAGATGGAATACAAGTAGATGGTGAAGTGGATATAGTCGAAGAGAATGGAGATGGAGTAGAGGTATCGTAGACGAAAATTTAGAAGATTCAATAGTATCAATAGCAAAATTCAGAGTTACCGTAGTAAATTCGCGATGATCAAATAAGAATACTCTAATTTTCGCGCATTACTGGAAGAACCACGAGAAAAACTGAGTACCTTGTAACCTCATGGAGCATTATATGCATGACCCATAAATAACAAGAAACATAAATGTAAATTACACAAATGAAAGAGTATACATTGTATCTGTGTCAAAACCGGACACATGGCAGTAAATTCTCGGAAATCAGGAAAATTTGAGAACTTTTTTGTTGTAGAGATTTATGGAATTAAGGGACCAACGTTTCACCACAACAACAACAAAAGCGCAAATCGAAGTCACATGTTTCCAGACAATTCTAAATTGTGGCTGTGAAAGAAACAATACATAATAAATGTGTTTCACGTATTTGGAACATACACAGAATATGGTACACATAATCCTCTCCATGTGACTTCTCGCGAGTAACCAATTTTAAATGGCGCCGTCAGCAGTGGTGATCAAAATTAAAAACAACAACAGAAATATTGCACACACATCATATATCTTTAGGGTCCAAGGAAATGAAATTTCCTTTTAGCGTGTTTTCCACAAAGCGTTCGGGCTCTCTACCACTATGTAGTTTACACTGAGGTTCACCCGCGCATCAACTTCATCTGCGCACGAACACCTAACATAACATTCCACACGTAAGTTCTTGAACGCTTCCTGGCCTATTGTGTGAGTTCGTCAAAGCTCCGCGCCCATCGCCGTTGTTTTCCACAACGCAACAAGGTGACCTCTGTTGCCAGTCCCTCGCCAAGGGCCGCAGGACAACAATTCTGATTTCGAAGCCGAAGTCTTTTTCAAGTTCTTTGAGCAGCATCCTCCTCCCTCACAAAGCCTCACGGCCGCCCGGGGAAGGGCGGGGGGGGGGGTCGGGAGAGGGGGAGGTGACCCGACGCCCTGCCCCCTCCATCGCGCCGCCTCTCCCTTCTCCGCGGGGTCCGCCGCCGCCGCCGCCCCGCACCCCCTCCTCTCCCCGCCCGCACGACGGCACCGAACGAACCGGACGACCAGCACACACCCATGCTCACCGCTACGCGATAAGCGGATACCAATCTCCCCTACAGCAACTCGATATGCACCAAATAAAAAAATCTTATTATTCACAACAGTAACTGAGAACCTTTTATCAAAGTCATTTATTGACAAATCGGCACAAAATAAGAAAAGAACATCGACCAATGTGAATTTGAGTAGACTTGGTCACTGTAGATAAATGTTGCTTGTAACACAATTTACTCGATTTCGGTTAAAGACATTAGCTGTTACGTCATCTTAGTTTTTAGGAGTCCATTTCCTCTTGAGACAAAGAGAACACTTGTGGAGGCGAAGTAAAGCGAACAGACGGGAATAAACACCAGGTACTTTTAATACGCGAAAGGGCCTCCGTCGAGACGAGTTGAGCATTCCTGCCTTGCGACAACGGGCGAAAGGGGCGGAAAATTCCATCCTTATTCCCTATTTTCTCAGGGGCAAGGCTGGGCATTAACAACACAGATCGCACCAGGGTGTCAATATGCCACTCTGCTGAAAATAAAGGGTTTCCCTGACATGAACAGATAGTCACAGACTGAATACTTATTTTCCACATATAATTCATTTTCGGTAGAATGAGTCAGAAAGGAAAGGTTCCACTTCCCTACAGTCCGATGAAGTGAGTAATAAATTTAACCCGTACCACTCAGATGATCGCTCTAGGAACACTTTTACGCACTCATTTGAGTCATGAGGTTCATTTATCTCAATTGTATTGTTCTGGCAAACATACATTTACAGGCGACTGATCTTTACATATCACATCAATTATCTCTTACGGTGAGATTACCGAACAATCCTTCGGCCAGAAAAGATAATTCAAACTGCCTCGACCAACCTGATTAAAATAAATCGAAAACCTCGTAAACACAACAATTCGACTACATACCGACTCTTTTGTGTGCTTACAGATAATTATTACTTTTCAACTCTATGCTGTAGTTCAGGGAGGAGAAATATTAGAATCACCTCAACAATACTGTGGGCACGGGGTAAATGTTCTTAAGTCAAAAATTTTAGTTCGGAGAAAACAAGGGTCAGACTACTCAGCCAACGCTTTTTCCTATACTAAACGCTATTTCCCAACGCTTTTTTCTCGCTAAGGAGAGAGCATTTGAATTCACTCGTTTTACTAAAATAAAATATAGATACTTAACTTGTAGTTTCAGTTCTTAACTCAATTTCGTCAAAAAGTGACTTAAGAACTTTTACCCCGTGACCACAGAATAGATGCAGAATAGGTCACACCGAGCTCACACATGCCCTTCTGATCACCGGGCAAACGGTTGTTATATGCTATGTGTGTAATGCTTCATGTTTATTAACCATCTATTTCTGTGCCCCAGTTTTCAGACTGACCAGACGAGACCTGGTGTCAATATCGACATGTCAAGAGTATTAAAAGACAGAACAATGCAGTCGGTTTCTCAATTTTTTTGTAGGCATTAACTTGTACAATGATATATAAGAAAAATGTACAAATTGGTTAATAATCTGATATGAATGTTCCCAACCCGTCGTAACATTTCATGTACAGAAATAATGTTATTGTGTAATGTCGCTAATAACCTTTTGTAGTTGATGCAACATAAAAAAATAAATTTAAAAAAGCGATCTCGAATTTTCGGTCGTAAAATCAGTGTTTAATGCTATTTTGAGCTGTAACTTCGCATACACATCAAAATTAAGGTCTCTAAGTGCTGTTCCAAAGATGGTTAAGATTGGTGCGGCGACGAGGAAAGATACATGCAATTTTGTATCCGAAAATCGTGATGTGTATCTATATGGATGTAAGTTTGGGTCACGCCTAACTTTGGCACAATAAAAGCTTTTGAGATGAAATTGAGTAAATACGTCAGGAGAAACATCTAGTGGTACCGTTCCGGATATTAAGATATTTTAATTTTGGGGGTTACTTTACACGAAGTCCCTGTGATATTTTCAACATTTTCTTGCAAATGGCTACAATTTTTTAGTTGCTAGAATAGAAGTGCCTTTATGAAAGTGGCGTAATTCCGATTTTTCAGGTAACCCCTATGATCTCCTGAAAATGACAATGTTCAAATACATGTTCGAACCTGTTCTATATAAGCAATATTAAAGCGAGTTATTCCTTTCTCAATGCAATTTATCTTTCAATCTTGGATAATTAAATGACGTCAGGAACTTAAAAAAAGTAGTTGAATAATAATTAATGACATTAATAGGAGGAAAATATTCAGTTTGCTTCGTATTCCCACTACTTAAATGTGCATAAATATAATTCACAAGAACACTAAACTACAAATTACATCATTTTTTTAATTGAAAAAAAAAAAATACTGAAAACTGCATTTCAGGTTTTCATTCCATCATTTAATCAAGAGCCAGTAATCGAACATTTGGCTCAAGGACACATCGAAATAGCGATCGCAACATGGCTTATCTGTGTAGATTTCTGGAAATATGTACTGATCATTGTGGACCAGTCATTACAATTTCATTTCATCAGTGACATTAGTTACATTTGACGCACCAGTTACTCAATTGTGAAAATACATGAGGTGAAAACATACGAAACGAATAACGATTGATTTATGTGTTGTCATATATCCGTAAGACTTGATGCTCTCTTGAATAGCGTTTTCCATATGAAACTTAAAATGCAGTTTTTAAGAGTTATTTGATTATTTAAATGTTAAAAATCGATGAATTTAAGAAAATATTTTAAGTTACGTATGTATTAATTTTGTTAACAGGTATGGTTGACAGGTAACAATGTGGACATTTTGTTACAAGTAAGATGAAGCAAGATCTGGACGGCAGCTGAAAGCCCATGCCTCCCCTGCCAATGCATCTTCGAATAAGTATTCAATTAAATTTAATTATAAAATCAAAACAGAAATATAACATTTAATTAATAATTTCATGACATTAAACAATTCAAAAATCAAGACGATGAATAATATACATATCGTATCCAGGGTTTAGCGCCATTAGTTGTGAAACAAAAAAAGTAATTCACGAAGTTTATGTAAATAATTTACAGCAAATCGTGTTTCAACAATAGCAGGGACATCACATCGCAATTTTCAAGTACTTAAGAACTCTATCTTGAGGCTGTTAATATTAATTTTCTGAGAAAGTCCCTCCAATATTTCTCGGTTTTAAATACGCAAATACTGGAAGTCTTCTTCCCTTCTTGAGAGTGCAAAGACTACAAATTTAATAATGTGTTTACACATTACTGTAGAGTTGTGAAAAATGACAGTAGCTTATCACTTTCTTGGCCAATAAGATTACACTCTACACATGTACAATGTATTTGTGTACGTTCAGCGCATAGTATGTATTATTTACACCATTTCTTCCAATTGTGCATGCAGTATGCATGTAGCACGGTTGTTTTTCATTTCTTAACTTGACTTTCATTAACATAAACAGACGTTTGAATTTTTAGCAAACAGCTTCAAAATCAGTTTAAATTTGAAAAAAAAATTACAGCATGAGCTTCCTTACAATTTAACAAGATATCTGCTAGAAACAATACCCTGCCTAATAAAAAAGAACTGAAACTTTCAATAATTACCCCTTATTGCCCCAGCTGATGAACGAATAAAAATCGACTATGTAGACACGACTGCTGCTATTGTCGTACTCAAGCTGTTAGCACAATGTCTCTTTTGTTATTCCTTAAAATATTCGGCTTACATCTTTCCAGCCAATCTAGATGATGGGTGATTTTTAAGTGTACGTGTGTATTACTCTAATACTATGACCAGTGCTAGATATATAAAATTTTAGATTCCGGAACGCGCCCCAAAAGTATGATTAATTGAATAGAAATAGTTGAATATTTCTATTAATTATCCCCGACATACCGGAACGCCGTTCCGTCGCTCTCCGCCAGAAATCAAGGCCTGACCATAACTACTATAAAATTAATATATTTTACAAGCATCCTGATTAAAATGACTGAAGTTAAAAGTCAAAGAAATATCAGTTCCTCTATTCAGAGACCACACTTCGATTTCACGTCATCGACTGGAGACTCAAAGACATTGAGCTATTCCTTGATAATAAGATTTCATCTTGAACGAGTTTAGATTCACATCTCACAAAAAGTATACTCTCTTACAAGAAAAACACTTTATTACATCCTAAAATGAAAATTTGCTTTAGATAGGTAATGATGAGCAATCTAGATTGATGAACTATTAATGACAGAAAAATGTGAAAATGCTGGTGAAAGAGAATTCTCAACGAAAACCACTAACGAATAAACTTGAAGAAACTGTAAGCGCTATCAGTCAACCAAATACAACACACAATTTTTGGTAGAAATGCAAAGCCAACAGCATCCATGTATTTCTAGTTTAATTTTCATCCAATAAAGGTGAATAAGTTCACAACCTGATCAGACCCTTCCTCTCCAAACTACCATCTGAACTGTGATTATTTTCGAATATCCAGTCAGTTTTCCTCACAGCGAATGCTGAGCTGGAGTCTTGTTCGCTTCTGGAGACAGTAAACCTCATGCGAAAAATATAACGAAAAAAAAAACCTAAAATTAACACAAATGCGAAGGTAAACCATTAAAATATTCCCCCAAAAATATTTTAGCACAAAATAGCTGGAAATCCATAAAATATTAAAAAATAAACAATTTGAAGAAACTATTTAGCTTCTTGAAAGATTACCCCAAGGGTAGAAATAAACATTTTACAATTTATGCTAAAATTATAATTCAAAATAAAACCAATGCCAAGTTAATAATTAAATACAACTTACGCTTGTACACAGCTACTATATACGACCGCATTCGCAACAATACAGCTCTGATAATGAAAACGAGTTAAACGTGGGAAACTGCCCTAGTCACACGCACAACAATTTGAATGGACTACGTTAGTCGACGTAATAGAATTCAAAACATACACTTATATAATATGATAATTACACTTTTATTATTTTCAATATATTGCCTAATATGTAATCTCGTTTGAGTCCTTCATTTCTTATATGCTTTTCTGTCCCATCGATTTGATCATTCACACACACTACTGAGTGTAAGGTCTCCACTGTCGAGGACCTGCCTTGACACTCTTGTATAAACAGCTTCTGTATTTTCGCGAGCGATCAGAGCACACCGTCTTCAGCACAGAAATAACCGGAAAAAAAAACGGAGAGAAACAATTAGATAAGACTAAGTAAAAAGTGTATTTAGCGATTTATGGCAGGTGGAATAATGACTCAACTGATAATTATTTTACAATATATTAATATTTTTTCATGACTAATTTTATTTTAGAGCGGAAGAGAAAATATTTTCCAGAAATTTTCCTCATCTTAAACATTGAATCAGTAAAAATTCATAAATGTATCTAAATTACCAGTTTACTTTTTCCAATACGAATTAAATATTTTGGAGAGAAGCTCAAGTGCCTCAACTTAAGCACGACACTTTAATTCATGAGTACATTTATTAAACACGTAGTAAAACATTGCAGCAATCTTCACTTCCTGCTACAGAATTGGGAATATTACTCCAAACTCCTCCGTTGCTTCGCATTCATTTAGTATTACGATGAACATAGATACGATTTGAACTAAATCAAGTTTTTTATGTCCCAATGACCTGCTAGAGAACACTCCCCATCAATTTAAAAAAAAAGAATACATGTAGTTAACAGAATAATGCAAAAATGTCATCATTCTAAACATCCAATAAATTCTGGGTTTTACTTTCTATTACACGCATTTTACTTACTAATTTAATTTTCACGCAACACTAAGTTGCTTTTTTCTTTGGCGAAAATTGTTTGTCACAAATTCGTATCATTGCAAAAAACGAAATGTAGTTTGATGCACAAAAGACTGGCGAATGACACAACTCAGGTGTTATTAATATTAAGTACTTCTAAACCAGATGTTATGGGTAATTAATACAATGTGTATATGTCACACGCACGTACGGTCGCGCGTCGTTCGCTCATACACTGAGTCATATGCTCCGAGTTTTTAGTACCAAAATCAGATTTATCACATTAATACTGTTGAACAGAATGTCGTTTTGAGAATCTTCTTTTGATCCTTCTTTTCAATGAAAAAGTAATACAGAAAACTATTCCAAGTCTCCAACACTACACAATGTTGAAATGTTTGTACAAAACACACACATACTTTCATAAGGCAGATTTACATAACCTAATTTGGTTCAGACTGAAACTCAAAATCATTTCTGTAGTGACAGCTTCCTTGTCTGAAAGGAATATTCACACACATTTGGAAAGTTTCACAAATTGTAAATTGACATTTCAGATTTCAACTTAATCTGAAGTACCCTGACTGCTAATAGTATTAAAAAGCTTAAATTGACAAAAAGTGATACTTCATTTCATATTAAATTAGACAATGTTATATTTAGCTCTGCATCTTCTTCAATCAATGACCTCAAATCAATCATAAAAGACTACTCAATCAACAGTGTCTTCCTAAAATTATGACTGAAACAGCTTATGAAATAATTTACATCAAAACATACGATTAAACAAGTGTAAGAATGAAATCATTACATTATTCCCATACTTCTCATTTTCATAACAAACTAAATGAGAATAATAAATATTAATAATAATAATGCAGCCAGGTTACAAGATTATTCATTCTAAACACCATTTGTATTTGTAACTACTTTTTATCATTTATACAAGTACTTCGAAGGAATAATTTAGAACAAAACTAGTTATTCTTGATAGTAATGCAATTATTAAATATTTTATTTCACATGCTTTTAACAACAACTCACTGATATTTACTTTCATTCATACAAATGTATTTTATAACATTAAATGGAATTGGAAATATTCAAGAGAAATTTGAAAAATTTTTAGAAAGATCTTAAGAAATATTTCATTTTACAGAAAAGAGTTGTTTTCTGTATTTTGTAACACCTTGACAGAGACTTCGACTCCATTAGTATACAAAATTGCAAAACAAAAAATGAATGCTGTCAATGAATTGTAAAAAATGATAAATTGTACTTTTGATACTTCACTTAGTGAAACACATTGAAAATACCTAGAGGTAAATAAAGAGGACTTTTAAAGGATAATTAATTAAATAAACTTTAGCAATGTTGAATTACAAAATAAAAGTTAATATGAAATCATATTAATCACTTGTGGATTTTGAATGAAGAATTGAAAATTCAATCTCTATATGATCTACTTGGACCTAAATATTTTCAATTGACTGTTGAAGTCGCCTTTTCCACAAATTATATTTCACAGGAAAGTTAACACAGATGTTAGCAAATATTGGATGTATAAATAACAACAAACAATCGTACTATCCCTCTATAACAATCCTATAACCAATTTCTATCAATATAGACTGTTCGGCAAGATATGGACAGTATTATAATTCTTGAAATTGACTTATTAATTCGGATATGCAAATCCAGAACTAATTAATTGCAGAAAAGTAGCTCAGTTTCCTTCATGACGACGAGTAATTACACAGTAATACATTAATAATGAAAAGTATTTTGAGCCTAACTTACAAAACTTTACTGTGTTTCAAGTTATATAACAAGTGTACATTTCTCGGTAGGAGTTTCACCTTGAACTCCAAGAGACGAAATGCCACACACTATGTATATCCAACTCGTTTTCCGCAATAACCAAAAACGTAAGTTTTGCGACCAAATCAATCATACATTGTGTCGATTTGCGGAAAACCCTTCATTGTTGGGACTTCACTGAAAATGACCGGATTTGAAAAAAACAAAAATTTCGATATAGGACTGGAAGTTGAAAGAAACGGTGATACGACTCGTTTGTTTTGTTTTTTTTTTCTTCGAAGTTGCGCAAATTTCCGTGGAGAACGAGTAAGCCCTTTAATGGACATTGGGTTCTACAAATATGCTGACCGAATTCTGTAAGTTACAGATGTAAAAGTTCCTGAGTGTTGAATGACGCAACACATGATGACGTAAACACATCTTGGTCACTAGCTTAGGGATACCAACAGGGGAAAAAGTGTAACTCTTTCAACCAGAACCGTTCAGTACTCATCTAGAACATTGCAATAACCACGTATTCCATACGAGTCTATCAATTCCAAATCGAAAGGAGTAAGGCCTACAGCAACAAGAAGCTCATATCCCACGGGGGAGATGTGCGCGAACCACCGACGGCAAGTTAAAAATAACCGCCGAGCAGCAACGCCTTCGCTGGCAATGTGCACACGCTGGTCCTGCGGGCAGCGGGCGCCCCGAGGGGCCAGCAGGAAGCGGACGGGGCCCCCCTCCCCGCGTGCGGTCACTCCGCTCCGCGTCACGTCGCCCATGGGCGCATGGCTCGGTCCCGCGTCGGCGTTACCTCCTCAGCTGGCCGAGCGCCCCACAAAGAGCGGCCCGTGCGCACGCCGCGTGCTACTCGTTCCTCGCTCCTCGCGGCGGCGGCCGCGCCGCGTCGCGTGCGTGCGTGCTCCCCTCCGCTTCGGCGAGAGCCAGCCAGCCCGCGCCCGCCACACCGCCACTCACAACGCGCACGCAGCGAGGAGGAGGAGGAGGCGGCAGCGACGGCGGCGACGGCAGCGGCAGCCGCGCTCAGCCTATCGCCCTCTCTCTCGCACTCGCCTATCCTCCATTGCGGGCGCGCTGCCGGCGGCGTAGCCGTCCTCGCGGCCGCGGCACACGGCGCGCGCGCACCCGCGCCCGCCCGCTCTGCCCTCACTCACCTTCCGCCGCCCCCTGCAGTGGCGCCTCGCCGCTCCTCCCCTCCCGGTCGGCGAGATCGGAATCCAGGACTTCGCTTCGCTCCTCCGTTGCACACTCCGCGCGCCGCGCCGCTCCGCGAGCACAAGGTCGGCAGCCGATCGCGCTTTCGGGCCTCGCTCGTCACCCGCCCGCCCGCTCCGTTCCGTTCGCCTCTACGCTCGCGACCAACGTGGTGGCGGCAGCGGCAGCAGAAGCGGCGGCGGCGGTGGCGGCGATGGCGGCGGCGGCGATAACAGCCAACCGGCCTGCGGGCGCAGCGCCACGGCCCGGCCGGGAGACTCGACGCGACTCGGCACGGCGCGGCAAGGGTGGCGGCGGCGGCGGCGCGGGCGCAGCGGCGCGGCGCGCGGCCAAGCGGGCAACTGCGAGAAGCCTGCGCCGCCAGGCCGCACGCCCGCCCCCTCCTCGCTCCGACGTCTCTGCCCTCTCGCTCGCACTCGCATATCAACACAAAGAGACGACGCCCGAAGAAGATATTCGCTCCTGAAGGCCGCGGACAAAAAAAGGGGAGACGAGAAGATACAGCTATGCTCCAAATGAGAGCCACTCCACACATAGAATCTGGAAACTGACCGAAAGCAATAAAAATAGTGTTGAAAATTGTGCCGGCAATACTTTCATCTACAACCGTAGAGAAAAGACGTCACAATATACTGAAAAGGCAATGATGAGCGACACAAAACAAGCCGATGGCACCAACGAGACAGAAGATTGTAAACAAGAATAAATAATTAAAAACTGCACAAAAATAATAATTCGTACGTCCAGCTACGAAGGGTCCAAGAAAACAGACTTTGCGCACAAAAAACAAACAAACAAGCAGCGAATCAGTGTTTACTGGTACAGTAGTTGCGTAATGCACAAAGGCTTCCACTTCAATACAAATAAATGTCAAGTAAAGTAAAAACAAAAAGAGAAACTATAATCGAAAATTTAGTGCATTGGAACTTGAAATACAAGTCATCGCCAGTGCAACACACCAATAACTCACATTAACCAGTGGAGATAATAAAATGTTTACACATCGTACCATGAACTAAAGAGTATTCCGAACTTATGTTCCTCCACAGCCGTGACAAGAGGCGAAACACTACAAATAAAATTAAAAAAAAAACAAAAAAAAAAACACCGAAATGGGTGCGAGAGCACGCGCGATGTGCCGCACTGCCGACCGGGAGTCTGCGGCAAGGGGGGGGGGGGAAGGGACAGGTGCACGGGCAAAGAGAGAAAGAACGAGGCGAGGCGAGGCGGCGCGCCAGAGCGAGCGGGGCGTTCGGCAAAGCGAGCGAGGGCGCGGTGGCGGCGGTGGCGCGGAAGTGCACGGCGCGAGGCACTCAATCGGAGCGCCCCTCCCGGCCCCGCTCACGCGGCCCGCCGCCGCCGCCGCTTCTCCGCCCAGGCTCGCCCACGCCCCAGCGGGAGGCGCGGCCGTGCGCGCCCGCGCGCCCACTCACTCCCTCGCTCACTCGTTGATTCTCGCTCGCGCCTGGCGACAGGATTTGAATTTGCACTGGACTTGTGAGTGAAGCTTCTTTACAGTTTGCCTCACTTTATTGGTAACAAAATTGCAGATTCTCACTCAAACTATTAATGTTGAGAAAAAAAAATCTGTAAAATTATAATCATTGAAATAACTACGTGTTATAATCAGACAATTCACATGTAACCTTTGCCTAACATAAATTTATGTTTACAAAACGGCAAAATTCAGCTCCAAACTCATATATACGTCAATACACCTTGGCAAACAACACAAATATGCACGTTCTCACAAGTGCAACGTCTCATTTTACAGATTTTTTTTTCTCAACATTAATAGTTTGAGTGAGAATCTGCTATTTTGTTACCAATAAAGTGAGGCAACCTTTAGAGAAGCTTCACTCACAAGTCTAGTGCAAATTCAAATCATGCCGCCTGGCGACGGCGTGCTGCCAGGCGTCGCGAAGATGGCCACGACGTTGCGGCTCCGAAACCCAAGGCGCGGGCGGTGCCGCCGCCGGCCAAGGGGGCCCAATGCGTCTCGACGCGCGGTGCGGAGAGGAGGGGAAGTGCGAAGGAGATGGGCGGAGAGGCGCCCCAGGAGGCTAAATTGCGCTCATTCCTCAAATTACTTTTTGTCTCGTAATGCTGACTGCAAGAGATGGAATAAAAGCACGTACATGCACATGTACACACACGCCCTTCACGCAATTTAATCATGAAACATGTTTCCTGATTGTAGGTTTCCCACTTAAAGTATCAATTTACGTATACGTAAAGAAGTTGAATTTTAGCGAAATTGGCTGGGTGCTGAAGTTGACTGAAACGGGGTTGATAAATGGCCCGCTCAGTAATGGAGCAACGCTATCCCACGATACAATCGAATTAGATTCAGTTATCATTGATACTAATTACATTACACTAGTGGTAATAATGGATTGATTAGTGATTCCTGGCACATCAACTGCGAAGATCATTAGTCCTGTAAGCATAGTGTACTTTTTTTATCGCGGGAGGTGGTGGCGATCTCCGCCCCGCTGACTAGTGAGATCCGGCGCAGAACTACGTTCGCTTGCGGGGGGGTTTCCCAACCAGGAATCTCCCATTAGCTTGGCACCGCCCCAGTCGCGACAAGCTTTAAGTTCCTAACTGGTTTCTACACAAGCATGTCAGTATACTACATGTGAGTGTACGTGTAAGTGTAAGGGGTGAGGAAAGGACAAGGCAGAGAAAGGAAAGATGGCGTGCGGTCCGTGGCCCGTTTGTTAGGGTACAGCTTCGGCATTGGTGCTGGTATTGATCAGAGAAATCACGGAAAACTACCGATCAGAGCAACCGTCCTCCAGAATTCTCCTGCAGAACCTGCCACTAATGCCGCTGCTTGGTCATATTTTTAACTTTAATTTTTTAAGGCTAAAATACACATTTAATATTGTGGAATTTGTGTTGACGTATCAGCTTTAAAAGAATGAGTTTTCGCAAGTAATGTTCTACGATTTGTTATGAGTTTTTCAAAAAAATGATACATGTGTTAATATAGACAGTGAACAGAAACTGCGGAATAATGTTACGTAACTGTTATGAAGTGCGAGGTTTTAGCACAGTAGTTTAATTTTTCCTCGAATAGAGCAAAGTACGCTTGTAACCATGGCGAAAGACCCATTTTCGGTTAACTCTGTATTTTCGAAAATTGCAGTAATTTAACATTCCAAAGCTGCAATATTGATAACACAGATTTTCACCTAATGATTATTATAAAAAATTATACATATAAACAGGTTACACAATTTTTTGAAAATCCGAATAGTTTTTGCGCAATGTTTGCTTGAAGTAAAGGCAACTAAAAAAGCACATTTTTCAAAAAAGGTTCCACATTTTTTCGTTAATATATTTTTCATCGAAAAGAGCGAAATATTTTATAAAAACTGGCCAGGTACCATTTTTGCTGAACTCTGTATTTTCGAAAACTTTGGTGTATGGTTATGTTTTGGTGTAAGATTATTTTACATTATTCGAACTTTTCAATTATCCAATCACAGCCAATCCCACCTATTAAAATAATCGATATTACTACACAAACAAAATTACAATGCATTGCTACAAAGTTTATACGGTAAATTAGAAATGCTAAAGGTATTTAAATAACTCAAAAATTGAGAAACTAGTATTGATAATAATAAATAAAAGAGCTAGAATGTATTTGTCGGTAAATATAAATAAGAATTTTCGAATCCTGGTAAGATAAATAAGAAAAGAAAAGGCAAAAAGGTAAATAAGACATGAATATATTTTCACTTACTGTCGACTTTCACGGAAGCCTTTGTTTGTCCAACTACTACTATAATACGAGTACATACGTGCACTGGGTTTCGATTATTACTCCACTCTTCACAGAGGCCAATGGATCGACCTTGAGAGAGGCTAGCCGGTGGGATTACTACAGGCACCTTTTCCAAGAGCTGGAAAGTAGGCTAACTAGCAGCCGACGGCGGCGGCGGCGGCGGCGGCGGCGGCGGCGGCGGCGGCGGCGGCGGCGGCGGCGGCGGCGGCGGCGGCGGCGGCGGCGGCGGCGCCCCGCGCCACGGCCGGTGCAACCGGGCCCCTGCCGCCTTGGCTGCGGCGCGCCCGCGGCTGGCTCGCGAGCGTCCATTTTCCTCCTGCGCTTCTTCCAGCCAAAGCGACTCTGGCAGGGGAGGAGCCATTCGAGGGTGGTATTTCGTTAAGTAAAATGTTTGCTGGTACAGCCACCAGTGATTTGTGACAAAATGACGAAATGTATTACACGTTCATCTCGTCCTCAATACCACTAAAGATCGGGAATTTAATTGATGGTTTGCTTTGCACATATCAGCACTACTGACAAAATTATAATATACAATTGTACGAAAAGTGAACTTACGATTAAAATGAGATTGAAGATAAAAAATATACGAATGAATAATTTCACGGTATAAGACAATAATATATTAGGTAAAATTACGCAGTCCACCTCTCACAAGCTTTTTATTTATTTTTTACGAAGACGCGAAAATGTCTACTAGATTTTCAAGAAGGTATACTACTTTTACCATAGATTTCATTCACTTTAACGCTTGATAATCCTGGTTTACTGACAATGTTTACTTTCTCGCATAATCAATTAAAGTTATGTAATGCTGCAAACAAACTGGTGTTGAGATTTTGACGGAAATACACGTTTTGGAGATTTATGATTCTGTTTATTCCCTCCAAAATATTAGTCTCTGAACTACACAAGCGCCTAAACCGCTAGAAGGATTTTGCCCGTTCGATGCCGAACTCTATGAATGTCAAAATTCAAAACGAGATTTTCATTTTGGGGGTGATCTTAAATATATATTTTGGGGGTATTAGATTAATTTTTGAAGGGTATGAAGCCCGAAAGACATATTCAAAATTTACACAAAAATCGGTCCAAATTTTTCGCTCTAATATATCAAAAAAGTAAGCTTTATAACTAGGTAAATTTTGTAAAACCCTAAAACCTCTCAATGCCACAAAATGGAAAAAGTTGACTATTTTCGACCCACGCTTGCATATATTTTACTGAAGCTAGATTTATTTTCCTAATGAAACATACCCAACAAAATTAGATCTTTAAATGTGCTGACTTATAAATACTTAGTGAAATAAATATTGAATACTGACTTATACAAAAAAAGTCAATCTTGTAGTTGAATGCATATGTAGTTAAGTTAATGAAAGTTCCAAATGATTATCAGACAGTCGCAATGTTTATTCAAAAATACACATATTATTATTCACTTGGCTATTTTTGAATAAACATTACGACTGTCTGAAAATCATTTGGAACTTTCATTAACTCAACAATTTGTACAAGAGACAGTCTATAGTTCAACTTGAATGCATATGTAATATATTTACCATGCAATGTGGTTTTTTGTTTATAACTAAATATTATTAAAAACTATGCATCGTCGTAGATGTGCTAAAAGTAGACTTGTTCTACGAACAAAATCTTGTTCACTTCTTGATCTTTTCTTTTCTGAAGGCAAATGTCGAAAAGTCGTTTCGTCACAGGAGTCGAGAAATGAAAAGAAGTAATGTTGTATTTTTAACTTCTAATTTGCAGTGTTTGTAACATTTAGACACGTCATAAAGTTGGTAAGTGAATTAGGATTTTGTCTGTTCAATGATTCTTTTTTTATACCCATTTTGATCCATTTACATTCCCAACTACCCAATATTATATAAATAAACAAAAACGGTAAACAATATGTCTTTGATTAAATTTACAAGGTAAACTTAATGATAAAATAAATAAAACGAAACTTTTGTACTATTTTTACAGTCTATGGGACGTTTTCGGGGAATTTGGAGCCAAACCTTGACAAGTTTCCAAAATATCTAAACAGGTCGCATCAACATCTAGGTCTTAGCGACCACTATTGGGTTTAACGTTATGGTAACTATGAAGATGATAAGGGGTTAAGGGACGAACACAAATACAACCATACCCGAGGCGGGACTCGAACCCGTGACCCTTCGGTCCGAGATCGCCACGACACCAGTGCCTTAACGATCTCGGCCACCGGGATCGGCAGCTCTATATTTTGTGTTTAATTTCTTTCCAAAATAGATCGAAAAGCGCATATAAGGGTAGTGTAGACTTAATTTTCATTAAAACTTCTGAAACTTCGAAAACTGCGTTGAAAAACGAAAAATCGTTTGCTGAAGGAAGTTTTGAAGAGATGGATGAAGAATTAGTATGTTACAAGATGTAAAATTACAATATTACGTAACCATTACAAATAAGACAGAAGAATATACATACAAATAAGACAGGCAAGTTCCGGTTGAAAGAACTAGTTTGCAGCCAAGTTAATCACCCATGACAACATTCCTTCAGCTTGCCATCGTAAGGGAGGAAAACAAAAGTACAAATTTCACAGGACTCTAGTTTGCAGCCAAGTTAATCACCCATGACAACATTCCTTCAGCTTGCCATCGTAAGGGAGGAAAATAAAAGTACAAATTTCACAGGACTCGCGTTGGTATCGGAATAAGAACACGCATACAAAGGAATATGAATCTGTCAGATTCAATTTAATTTTTTATTTTATTTTAAGAAAATATATGCGTAAATTCAAATACTGGGGATAAATAAAACTTCACAAAACTGGGAGAACTGTAAAAAACTCCATTAGTATAAAAGCCATTGCCTACAAGTAAGAAGTAGTTCAGTACGAAAGAAAGTCAGCCCGTAATCGAGGGCTTGCCATAAAATAAAGGATTTTACATCTTGAATAGCTGTGTGTGGCAGGATTACAATTACAGTATTGAAGCAAATTACAAGGCATTGTATTACTAGGAACTTATTTCATTTATGTATGTACCATTGAATTTATAATTTCATATTTCCGGGCGCGTCAACTACTATGTAGACCCGTAAGTGTAGTGCAAGTTAACCTCTGTGACGACGGTGTCTCTCACACGCAAGAACGTGAGATCCGGCGCGGACTTACTTAAGTGTTAGCTTGCGGGAGGTTTGCCCCTCCAGTTATTGCCATCAACGGGGCACCCCCATAGCCGGAACAAGCTCTGGGCTCCAGGCATAAGTGGTAGTACAGTGCATGTAAGTGTAAGGGGAGAAGAAGGGACAAGGTTCAATAAGGAAAGATCCCGCGCGATCCGGGGTCCGTTTGTTAAGGTACTGCTCCAGCATTCGTCAGATATTGATCGGGGAATGGACCAATCAATACACATGACTGTTCTCATAATCAGCTGAACAATATCAAAACGTAGTGATACAACACGCAAACATGGTCACACAAGTCTACGACTTGCCTGTAAAATTCTATCGGTTATGATATTAATTACATTGCAAATTATGTACAATCAATGTTTTGCCCTATTGTGTGCAAATCTCTCATCCAATTTCTTGAAACGGCAAACTGTATCACAATTATTTAGTATATTTTAAACAGCACTTTGTAAGGAAAATTCCTCTCTTTGTGGCACGTACGGCTAATAAGGTGCTTAGTAACGCGGTAACTGTATCTGAATATCATTTAATAGCATTCAAGCATAGCAACAAAGATCTTATACTGTTTAGGATTAAAAGTTTATCTTCGTACTGATTAATATAAAAAAGACAAAAATGTATTATTCCAGCAGAAAATGTTCTCAAATACAATATTGGGAGAAATCAACTAGCACAAGGTCTTTCCCTCTGACGGTGATAAACACGTTTTACACAAGAAATAACAATTGTTCGGTCCCCCAAAACGTATTTGAAACCCAGTTGTTCGTAGTTTTCTTTTCATAACGTTTCTAGGAGCATGATATAATCGACTCGCAAACTTGTTTCCCATTCTGTACAAGAGCTAAAGAGATTTTAAAAACAGAATGGTGGGTGATGGTCGGTGAGCGGGAGGGAGGGAAAGCGGAGGAGAAGGGGAGTTGGAGAGGGGGGAGGATGGGAGGGGGAGAGAGCGACAAGAAAAAACTCGCATTCTCTGCGCTTCGCCGTGGTTCATCCCCGAGGCCTCGTGGCTGCCTGCCTAGGAGCCTTCACCGAGCCCAACACTTTCCTCACCACTCCACGGACGTTGCGTCACCAATGTCTTCGTCACAGCACTTCGTTAAAACGCGGCCAAACAGGAAAAACATTCCTAAATATTCATGTTCTTAAAAAATTAATGAAGGGCTGAACAATGATGTAAGGGGCCATGACAAAATACGTGCACTTATTGGCTGGGGATATAGTCAATTTGTTACGAAATTATACGATTGGGAGAGGAGTAATTGAAAAGAATATCTAAAATCACGTTTTACCGAGAAATATAACCAAAAATATTTAAATCAGAAGTACCTCAACGCAAATCGTAACGCCTGTGCAATTTCGGACAGATTTCAAAACAGTTTTCGCATTTTTCCGTTTCCTGTCTGCTCACATGAAAAAGCCCTTCTCTAATTTGTCTAAAACCAAAATCAATCTGTTTTGACGTTTCCACATACCGACAGTAAGACCATTCATTATAACAGCTTGCAGTCAGAAATAACATTTAGTCATAGTTAAAACCATTGACTATCAAAGAAGACGCGGAGTCGATTGAAGACAAATTTGTTGACAACGAAAATTAAGTTATCTCACATAAAGAAAGTGTGAGTATCTCTAGGTATCAATGAAGGAATATTTAGAATATTCATGGGAATAATGCAAATTATGGATTATTTTGTTTCATTATTCTAAGAACCATACAAATTCTGTTGTACAGATTTGGCTAAATTTTGCTCAGCCCCCAAAAAACAAAAAACACTCGGTTTAAAAAACACACGTAAAAGCCCCTCGAAAAAAAAACACTGAAATGTTTGAGTGTTTGTTTAAACATTTTCTAATAAAATAACAAAACTTTTCATTTTATGAGTCGAAATATTCTTTAAAATTCACATTTAAACGTAACACACATATACAAGTGCGAAAAACAACAATAACAGAATAAAAGAAAGTAAACTGACAATAAAATACAAACTTTATTTGCTAGTAATGACAACTCAATTTCATCACAACAAATACCAACAAACAAAATCAGCTGAATTAGCCCAGAGTCAGCAGTACCGTTTTTTTCCGTGACTCTGACCGGGAAGTCCTAGATTCGAGTCCCAACGGTGGCAGATTTTCGATACTATACGCTATAGTTAGGGCGACATCAGTCGCTGTCTGGAAAATTCTAGCGCTCGGCATCTCGGATCGGTACTTTTCCGTGGTATCACCAATCACTATCAGGCGTGTCTGAGGAAGTACCCTAACAAAAGGGTCACGGACTGTACACGATTTTCCCCTCCTCATTCTTTCTCCTCTTTCCCCGTTACACACACACACACACACACACACACACACACTCACTTACGTGCACTACTCTACTACGAACGTCGCGAGACCAGTCAGGAGCTTAGAGCTTATCCTGGCTGGGTCAGTGCCCACTAGAGAAGATACCTCGAGGCGGAAACTCCTGCAAGCTTATGTGTAGGTCGGCGCCGGATCTCCCTATCCAATAGGGAGGATAACGCCTCCTTTCGGGATAAAAGCATTAACTACACTAACGGAACAAATGACCATAGCCATTTTAATGCCCGGAAACTTCAATCACACAAGCAAATACACAGACAACGTATGTACAAAATTAACACACAGTAAAATAGTTTGCTGAACATATTAATGTAATTATTTCATCCGCATCACCAACGAAAAAACTTCTGAGAAGCAGAGAGACGCCTTGTCTCTGAGTGCCTTCTCTTGTCTCGTTTTGCCCAGAACAAATCCCAAATGATATAATATCTTAAACAAATTCTCGTTAGTGAACACTTTCAGAAAGAAGGCATTCTAAACTACATGGACACTCATAATGCCATTAAATACCCTACTATCCAGACTTAACGAAATGCAATTCGTTCTAGGCTCAGCATGAATTAGACAATAGAGAAAACGTAAGATTTTGTGATCCGATAAAGAAGTTCAATAATATCTTCATTGCATACTGAAATACTATATATCTAGCGTAATCACATGTAGTTCCAAAGTGGCTCGTAGGAAGCGTACTAGCTTCCCATGGTGTGATCCCGAATTCAATTCCCGGTCGGGCAAAATTACACTTGTAGCTTTCTGTTACAGTCATCTCAGTTTCTGTAGCTGTGTAACGAAGAAAATTTCAGGCAGATGCAGTTTGCTAATTAGGGCGAAGAGAATACGGTTATCATAAATGCAACTGTATTTACAAATCGTTCGAAATGTGAATTTTACCAGCGTGAGTCATATTAAAAAAATACATTTGTGTAATTTTTGAAAAACAAAAGAATACATCAAAATCAATCTTGTTATACAAATATTGATTGATTGATATATGCAATTAGCAAATACTGATATATGCAATTAGCACTATATGCACGAAAACTTTCAAGAAACTAGTGGTGCAACAGAATGGCACAGACCTTCCCTTATTAGTTTTCTATTTCCTTTGGTCAGGGTTAGCTATTCGGACATGCCACACAATCTTGCCAGCTACCATCTATCTCCGTCAAAAGTACGTTTTTTGGACATTTTCTTAATTTTTTGGTTTCCTAATAGTAGAACGGAAATATTTTTTTAAGAATATGAAAGAACAGTAAAACGTCGTCCTAGATGTTAATTTTCTTGTTTCAATTCTTTTTTCAACATTGCGCGAGAACTACTAGAATGTTAAAAAAATGTGCATGACCTTAATGAAAGAACTAACAATGTTCAACAAATTTCATTTGAAGGGAAAATCTGTCTATCTTCAACTTTGTAGTTGTAGGAAGACACCGAGTACAATTCAAAGATGGGAAGACCAGGGAAAATATTTGATGATTTATGATGATCTGCAAACCACGCCTTTTTTTCTGTGTATAAGCGCATTATCAGCTTGCAATATGCCAATGTTTGGCAAAAATATGATAGGCATTGTAAGCATTTCATTGTTGAGGATGTCGAGATATTCTTTCGCAGTAATCCAGCCAGTGAGGGTAATGACAGGAACAACTGAATGCCACGCTATTGCCGCTCGAAACATAACAGAACCTCTCCGAATGTTTGACAATACGAAACAGGCAGCCGAATCGTAGGCTTGTTTGGGGGTTCTGTACACAAAAGCCCGGCAGCGATCGCACTGGCCGTCACTCGTCATCAGTACTCTTATCGTCAGAAGAAGAAACTCGCAGTGCCAGGAGTGTCCAAAGAAATTACTGATTAATCAAAGTGTTGGTCCATCACATTATCCTATTACTACTTCTTCTTCTTCTTCTTCTTCTTCTTCTTCTTCTTCTTCTGCTGCTGCTGCTGCTGCTCCAAGCATTAGACCTTTCGTTCCGTTGCGTCTCCTTCTATTGGTCTATCCATCTTCTCTTCGGTCTTCCTATGTATCGTTTTCCTCTTGGCTTATATTTCAGAATCTGTTTTGGTATTCGTGTGTCCTCCATTCTATCAATGTGGTCTCTCCATGCTTTCCTGTATTCGTCAATTTTGCCATTCAGATTATAAATTCCTAGGTAGTTACGTATCTCTTCATTGCGGATCCTGTCTCTCCTTGTGGTACCAATACAACCCCTTAAAAACTTCATTTCGGCAGTCTGAATCCTACTGCGAATTTTTGTGCCCATGGTCCAGATTTCACATCCATTATCCTATTACTGAAACCCTTTTTCGAGACACGGAGTATTTTCTGTTGAAGGTTTGGACAACCCCTCCTGTAGAAACACGTAAGCTGCCTTTCGTCTGATCCTTCTCGCTCCTCAGTTTGTTATCGCCAAACCCGCAGTGTTGAATTACCGCGCGACCTACGAGGGAAAGACAGAGGGAGCTATGTTGAGACAAAGAGCGCATGCAGGCGGGGTAATCTTTGTAGCTTTGGAGGGGGAAGGCCATGTTCGGGCATACGTAGTGGAAGTTTTTTTTGACCCTGGGAGACCTTTAGTAACCGATCTTTCAACGCTTTTTTCTGGAATAGGTCAAAAACCAGGGATCAAACACCAGGTATTTAACTTTTATCAACAGGACTTTTACCAACTCCACATTTTTCATTACAAGCTCGTTTGTTTATTGCTAGCTTATTTTATTTACTGGGTTTCAAAGAAAGCTGAAGTTACTGAAACCTACGAATTATGATCTGATGAGTGGAGTTAGGATGTGGTGAAGCTGATGAGTGGAGCTAGGAGCTGATGAGGTGAACGATGATGGAGAAATGGTGGAGTGAAAACCAAGAAAAACGGAAGAACATACAAAAAATTTGTCCTCACCAAATTCCACATGGATTGGGTGGGGATCGAGCCCCATTCTCAGCAGTTGAAGGATTACGCTCCAACCTCTAGGTCATGAGCACTCATTCCACCGCGTTAGCTCTCAGTAAATATCACAAGATAATCGAATTGAAAATCCATTTATTCAAGTCTGACGTAATTCATACAGGCTGTCCGGGGAGGAAAATTCGAAACTTCGAAAATACGCTTTTAAGACAATTCTAAGCATATTTTGTCTAATAAACTACGTGGATATTCCGAATGGTTCAGCCGCAATGAGCACTCAAAATTAGCTTTGAAAAAATGATTTCGAGGCAAAAATTTGCATTATAGAAGCAGAGAAACGCTCAAGAATCTTGTAAATTGTTTATTATTTACGAAAGAAATGAATATATTTTTTTAGAAAGAGAAATTAAGCGAGAAATAAAAAAGCACCCAATTTACATTATTCGACTGCTTTTATATTTCTCGCTTATTTTTTGCCTGTGCAAATATATTAATTTATTTTATATATAATAAACAATTTATATCTTCCTGAAGTGTTTCTATATTTCCATAATGCAAATTTTTGCCTAGAAATCAATTTTTTAAACCACCTTTTGAGTGCTCATTGCGGCCCAACCATTCGGATTATCAACGTAGTTTATTAGACAAAATATGCTTACAATTGCCTTAAGAGCTTATTTTCGAAGTTTCGATGTTTCCTCCCCGGACACCCTGTATTGCAGAAATGCACTGACGCCGATTTGGAGAGTAACATTTGGCATTTTCATCCTTGTGTAGAGCACTCACCAAAAAGTTATAAAAGTACCAATAATGCAATCTCCTAATTTCCACGTGAACTCCATGGTTCTAAAGTTCTACACACTACACAAATACTAAATAAAATGAAATACTTAATGAAATAAAACTTACCCGGGTAGATGATTACAAAATTAGATCCACTTGCAATAATGTACACGGTATTATTACCTGCAATAAAAAAAGATCATTAAAATCAGATGGAACGCACAAAATTGCAATACATAAAAACAAGAAAAGCAAACGTTTACCCAATGAAACTAGTGGTGCTCAAATAGCACTTTCTTACCACACGTACTTTCTCGCCCGTACTTACATGCAAAATTACGCGAAAAGTACTCAAATTTTCGAAAAATTGTACATGACTTAATTTCAAAATCTATCTTTAAGGAACAGATTTTAGTAAAGGAAAAATATCTATCTTCGACGAAGGATATCTATCAACGAACAAGAGAGCTGCACCATTTACTTAAACGTCCTTCACACTATCCAACAGAACAAAATCAAAAACGATGGAGCCTTTTTTTGTTGAAAATTTTGTAAATGTTCCAGAGGCTTCTTGGAAGTACCCCACCCCCCAAATCGGTTTCAAATTCAAAAGGCCGCGACATCAGCCAGATCAGCCAGAATGGGTAATACCAATTTTGGAGAAAATCGGCTCAACGGTTCAGCTGCTAGCGTTGTTCACGTACGGACGGACAGACGAACGGACGGACGAACTGACGGACGGATGGACGTTTTGCCGTCATTCGATTTTTCGGTATCAAGAACCCACAAAACGTGGATTGGATGTTGTCGGGGGCTGGATGTCGCCCGACGGGCAAAAACATCTAGTAACGCCCGTGATGCATACAAAACCTTACGGCTTACTAGCTCGTTGCTGAATCCAACGAGAATTCGAAACATTTTATAATTTTTTTTAAATTAAAAGACGAATTTGCCTCATTTGTCAACATAACGTCAGATAAACTAAACAGCGTGTGTATCTCAAGACTGATTAGTTCGTACAAAATTAAAAAAATATTGTGACTTTGTCGATCATTCACTTCGGTTACTTTTCTGAAGAGAATGTAATCATCTGCAAAGAGTTTCACTCGGGATTTAATATTTTCTGAAAAGTCGTTCATGAAGGCTATGAACATTAGTGGCACTAACACACTGCCTTGCGCCGCGCCAGATGTTACAGTTGTAACTCCTGAGTACGTGTGACCTACCCTAACAAAACGTGTGCAGCCTATAATAATTTTTCTAATCCAATTTACTATTCGTCTATCTATACCTGGTGATGCTACTTTGTTTAAGAGTCTATCGTGCGGAACAAGGTGAAAAGCTTTTGCGAAGTCTATAACGATTGCGTCCATTCTGTCACCCCTATCCACTGAATCAGAAATTTCTCGCAAGAATGCCCCTTCCGGAAACCATGTTGCCCACCACATATCCATCCTAATCTACTCCACTCCTTCCTAATGTAATCTGTACAGAAGTCTACAAATTGTAAAATAATTACGAAACAAGTGTTTTCTTTCTCATAATGAAAGTTCTAGTAATGTGCAGTATATATTTTATTTTTCTGAGGTAGGTATTTCTGATACGTGCGACTACAACCGTAATTTCCCAGGAAATTTAACTAATTCATCTTACTTTTAAAAGAACCATTGTTGTGGATTGTCTAGTGATGTTATTTTAGTATTTGCACTTATAATAGTGTCGTAGGTTTTGTGGTAAAATCTTGTTGATGTTTTAACATAATATTTTGCTGTAACTTCTTGTATCCCAGAATAATTATGAGCAGTACCCAGTATGCCTTTCGGTAAAAATATAATTGCTGATTAAGTGAGGTAGTTTTTAACAAGGCAGTTCCATGAGAAGAAATTAATTAAAAACAGTATGCCAACGACAGTATTAATACAATTACATCAGAAAGCAAAAAACGTTGATGAGGCATTTACCACTTTCTCCTCCGAAAAATGTCAGAGGCTAACTAGCAGTAAAAGGGTAAACTAGTTGTTCAGTTGGTCTAGTTTGGCTTTTGGCCAAGATAAGAATATTTCAACGGCCAAAACCGAGTTCAGAAGTTTGGAAAGTTTCAAAAAGCAGCAATGAAGACACCAATCAGAACTTTTGAAGATAGATTACACTGGTCTGAATGATTCTGGGGTTTTCTTCTAAATACGTCTTCTTTATGAAGTACATCATCCCGATTTTGAAAATACAAATGTTTTTTCTCTATCACGTACCATTTTTTCACAATGAGTACTTTTATGATCAATGTAATCGACATATTTAGTACGTTACTGTTGAAAGCAACAAATATCAAAAAATTCGTTGTTGAAATTGTTACGTTTGGCAACTCTGCTGCACGCAAATGTACTTCTCTTACATTTACTTCGATTCCTTTTGAGTGTACTACCAGTTTTTAGTTAGTGAGCAGTTACATTTCTGAGTGGACGCTTTATTTGCTCGACGTGTGTCTTTTGAAATCATATGCCTTCCAGAAAAAATTTAAACATTATCCTGACATGTTTTGTCACATTTGTCGGATTTTTGTGGCAAGAAAAAGATGATGGAACATCACAAACTTTGTGAAAAAGGCATACCATACCTACTTTGGTATGATACTAGGAGATCTGGACAGAAAACGGACTCTCAAAAAAGTGTGTCGTATTTGTGTTGAACAATTCAGGAAATGGAGTTAAGGGAAGAAAATTAACATGCCTTTTGCTGTTCCAATGATTTGGCATGAGCCTAGAAATCGTGCAGATCAGGGCTGTCCCACTTAGAAGAGATTATGGGCCACACGTCAAATTCTAGTTAAGCCGCGGGCCGCACAGTAATTTAAGATGGTTTTTACCTTAACTACTGGAATTATACTGTAATACATATACAATAGATACGACTTTTATTCAACGTACTTAATGATTAACGTACATACAACGAGAAAATTAATATATCGTTAAATAAAAGCAGTCGCAGTCCGCACAAAAAGATTCGACGGGCCGCCAGTTGGAAAGCCCTGTTGTAGATGATTGTTATTTTTGTGTATGTGACGTTGCAGGCTACAATTCTCTTGTCAGCAAAAAGGCCCATCGCTCAGCAACCAGGTTTTTCTGCGCCTTCTCCATCAGAAACATTTGGAAACGAATCGTCTTCAGACTCTGAAATAACAATTGCAGTGACTCAGATCCAGTTCAAAAAGAAGACGTCAAGCAGTCTCAACAGTTCTCCAGGAATATCTGATCCAAAGATCAAAGAAGGAATATTCGTTGGACCACAGATAAGGAAGTAGAAAAAAGATACCATATTTGAAAACAGAATGACACAGACCGAAAAACAAGCATGAATGGCTTTCAACGAAGTCATTAACATTTTCCTAGGAAATCACAAAGATCCAAATTATAAAAATATTGTAAAAAATATGCTTGAAAAGTTTAGACAGAAAGGGTGTAATATGAGTATTAAGGTACATTTCCTACATTCTCACTTTTTTCCCTCTCCAAAAAATCTTGGTTGATTAAGTGAGGAGAAGGGTGAAAGATTTCACCAAAACATCAAGGAGCGTTACCAGGGAAGGTGGAATTTGAGTATGTTAGCGACTATTGCTGGTCACTGGTAAGTGATGAAAAAATACTTTTCACACAAGGAAAACTAAAACGCGTTCTTTTGAAAAAATGAATTAGAAAATGTTAATCTTCGAATAAATGAGATTACATGATCAGAGTGCTCAAACATTGTTTCTATTAACTATTTTGGTTGATGTATTGTATTAAAAAAATTGTGTCAATAGTAAAGATATACTTTTCTTATTTGTTATATTGTATAAAACTGACACATGACGGAGCAAATTGGATTTCAAATTTATATTCAACATAGACACGTTAAAGTTACCTATTAAAATAATGGTCACCTATTAAAATAAAAACCCCAGCCAAAAAATTGAAATCTGCAGACGAGTCTTATCCAATATATCCTCTAGCCTTACTATTCATGGAGTCATCTCTGCTGGAGGACATCAGACACAGATTCATTAAAAAACTGTAGACAATTTTGTTAGTCATGAAAGAATAATGGAATTTCCGCATTTTTGTGTTTCTGTGATGTACGGTATGACTATTTGCTTTCTTGTTTCATAAACATTTTCCTTGTAAGGGAGCGTCAGACTGCAATTTGACATTTTATTTTTATAAATATTTGGGTTTAACAGTAATTGGTAAAGCATCTACAAAAACACTACTTCGTATTGCCGCGGGGGTATAGAAGGCGCGATGGAAACTGTTCTCCTTCAGTTATTTGTGCTTACACTTTCAAATAATTATACCACCTGTATCTCTCCGTAATTATAGTTTTCAGACCGAATGCAGATGCTTTACCCAGCGAATTTTGACTTCATAGACATTGTTATTTTTAGAGATTTGTTTCTCGTACTCGCGTATACATGAGCTTTAACAATAACTTGATAAAGCTCTGAAGAATCTGATCTCATTCATCAACACACCTCCCTTTTCAAACAGAATATTATCTACGATTTGCATAAAACACATCGAACTGTGTCCATTGCATTGGATAAACTGTGCCGGCATTCTCCTGCATTAATATTGAGCACTGAAGAGTTTACCTCAGTACGAGTCAGTATTGCAGGTTGCCTAGCGTGCCCGGCCTACGGCGCAGTCTGGTTTCGTTCGTCGCGACGAGACACTAGCCAGCCGGTGCGCCCTTTGGCCGCCAGTAGGCTCGCTGCTGATATTTATTTCAAGCGCGTCTTACCAAGAAAAATTAAAAAGGTGTGAAGGACGCAAAAATACACGTTTTCTATAGAAGATGAATTATATTACGAATAGTTGAAATTTTTGCCAAAATCGAAAGCGTTATTCGACAAAATACTAGGAAGAAAATACAGGATCAATAAACGGCGAGGAATATTATCAACGATCAATTAATTTCATCTAAGGGAGCGAGAAGCAATTTCTGAAATTGTAGACTTTTCCTAATTAGCCTAGACATCAATTAAATATATTGCTTCGATAAATATTATTCAAAATCCGATTGAAAATTACCAAAGAAATATAATCTTGAAACAAGCCGATTTCGTCAACGAAATATTTCCTACAATTCATAAAAAAGTCATCGCGGTGTGAAAGAAATGTTAGAAGAAAAATCTGCATTCAAACCAAAGAACAAGCCTTCGACAAAATGAAACACCAGAATCTGACAGGTATTGTAACACAAGTCACTGACTGGCAAAAAATACATTTATTATCTGGGAAAAATCCACATGGTCAAGAAAGTAAGGTAAAATGAAAACTGTCTACATTTTGTTGAAACTTCTGCACAATGATATGTTCCCTATGTCAATATATATTTGAAAAATGTCTTGGCAACTGCGTACATTTAGTTTTCATGTTTTTGATTTCGTTGTTTTGTTGGTTGAGGGTGTAATTTGTAATGTCGCCATAGAAAGTCTTAATTAAAATGTATGATTTGTTTTTGTCTAACTGCAACTTGGATGGCAATTATTTATTTATATAATTTGGTACTTTAAAGTTCAAAAATACTATTGAGAGAGAAAGATTTTTTTACTGGTAAATTATCCTCAAAAGTAGAGCAATGGCAACTTCACACATGTTTTTTTTTTCAGAACCCTTTCTAACAATTATTACATCCCTGAAAGCTGCCGATATTGTTCATTTGTTGGCATTCACCTATTATTTGTAAAACGTATGTCGTCCATAATATTTTGTGGTGGCCATGTCTGAGATATTTTATTAGGAACTAGATACCAGTATCAGAAAGCTTCTACTGAAAACACATCTTGAAGTTGGAGGTCGTGGTTCGAACCTCTTAGACTCCGCACGTGATAATACGTTTGCCTCGGATGCTCTTTACATTTCATGTTTGTTTGTTAGAACCAGAAAGTAATGAGGTATTGGAGACGAAACTTTCAGAGAAAGGAAAAAGACACGGCGCCTCTAAAAGAATCTCCGCAAATGTATGCAACAGTTTCTATCTATTGGATCGGGAGTGGCAAATATCAAGTACAAAGACAAAATTGTTACAAACTTTCGTTTAAAACAAACTATTTATTTATTTACGTCAAAAACAGTTAAAAACTGTGTGTGACGAGCAATGGGGAGAAGTAAATTTTGTGCACGTTTTCATAATTCTCTGATCTCCATCCTAAACCATATTTTAATCGAATTTTGAATACAGAAAAGTGTTTTTTTTTTAAATTTTGTTGACAAAATATTCGCTCCTATATAACTAGGAATAGCTTCAAATGGTCGGGCTACGTACTGGAGTGAAATTGAAAAAAGAAAATTGAAGTGGAATTTAAAAGAAAGAATTATGAAAAGTAATCTGATTCGAAACCAACAACCGCATGTAATTAAATAAACAATTGAAAACACTTCAAAAGGCAATCATATCGCTTAAAGATACCGCGGATAATTTTGTAAATAAATGTTAATTAATAATCAATGGTTAATAATTCCTCACCACAGCGAATTCTTGTCGCCTATGAATTGTTAGGCAACCCGCTTGGCAAGTGTGTGTTATACACTTTCGTGTTGCAGCGATCCCTGTAACTGCCATGCTTCGTTCCTACTGGAACACCGATGTGGAAGAGGAGGGTAAAGGTAAAGAGAAAGAAAAAAATGTGGAGAAGAAATTAGAGAAGAAAAGGTAAAAACAGAAGAAAGAGGTAAGAAAAGAATAAAGCCAAGAAAGAAATGTAAGGAAGAGAATGTGCATGAGCAAACACAGTGATATTGATAAGCGTTTAATATCAAGCAAACTTTTGGGACTTTTTGCACGGCATAGAGTACTGCAATCGTCTGCAATCTCGATCTTTGCGCATGCGCAGAAACATAAAAGCTATGCGAAACACGAACTGCGCGTGCGCAGAAGATCGAAGGTGTTGTCGATTGATGTAACCCTTCGCGTTACAAAATCTCTCTCATACGTGTGTTATAGAGAGTTACTAAGAAGGGACTACTTTGACAGGTCGGGAAACAAACGAACTTCATGCAGGGCGATGACTAGAGATGGTAGATTTTTACCAATCGCTGAAAATGCGAAAGTTACCAAACTCTAACAAAACGAATTGTATGTTTGATGGTCGGTGCAGTCATATTTATGAAGGTTTTCAATCTGCCAAATAATTGCCAATTGCATTTTATGGTTTCCGTCGTGTTTGCTCTCCATCTACGGATCCGACATCGACAACAACACATGGGAGTTTGAACACATTTCATTTGAGTGTGGCCGTGTTTGTTAATTTATAATTAAGATATAACGGGTAAAACAAAGTAAAAATAAAAAGAACAAATTTTAAAAAATGGTCCTGAAAGCCTGAGCGCTCAGAGTTATCTCAAGAGGTCCCAGCTTCCTCAGTTAAAGGATGAGACACTGATGTTGTCTGGTATCAATGTTTTTATTTACAGCTAAAAGATCTCTTTCGATAGCTTAGCAATCATCATCAGAGCTATCTGGAAAAAAAAAAAAAGAAAAAGAAAAAAAAAGAAAAAATACAAAATTTTGAAAAGAAAGTTGCATCACAAAAGGTTATTAACAAAATCAAGTTTTCGTAAAAATTGTTGGTGCCAAATGCGTAAGCAAGCTGGATCGTTACCTTACAGCCTCTGGGCGGAAAACGAAGTTCTGCGAATATTCGTTGCAACTTTTGCAATCTTCGAAAATTCAGAGTTAAATTTAAAATCGGACTTTTGCCACCTTAATAAGTGCATTTTACTCTATTCTTACAATAAATTTACAGAAAACATTTGAAGCCGTTTTTGAGAAAATTTTGGAAAAGCCCCGTTTTTCCCCCCGGAAACGTTTTTCAAAATCACGGCGCCTCGAGTGGAACCAGATCGACCGGGGAATGTTTATTTTGAAAGAAATTGAACTTATGATTTTGGCACTATGGTTGTTCACAGATTGACGGACGGGCGGACGTTTAAAAAAAAACAAAACACTTTTTCAAAGAGGACCAGGGATATTCAGGGAACCCCAAAAAGTGTATTTCCGTTGAAATCCCGAAATCAATTTTCCGCAGTCTCGCTTAACTTTCCCTATACTAGGTATATTACTCCGTATATACGTACGTATACAGGAAAGTAAAAATTGAGCTACAAAAGTAATATCATTTTTCTATAAACATTTAACTTGAGTGTACTGATTGTCGTCGGTGCAACACATAGCCAGGTGGTGACTATTGTGTTGAAGTTGAACGCGACAGGATCAGGTGTTGTGGAAGTATCAATCATAGAAGTAATGAAGTTGGAAAGTAATAAAGCACGGAAAAAGAGAAGCGATGGAGCAAAGTAATTAACGTGAGGATAGTACGATGAGGTGCGACATTATGTTATGACACAGGATACGCGAGAGAGTGTAATGTAAGTACGTCCATGAAGGGATGAGGACTTTCGAGAAGAAAATGGAATCTGATTGCTACGTTAAAGGGGGTGTGGGGGAGGGCGGCGTACGGGAGTCGAATTGTGAGAAGTGGAGATGATTACAGGACCGATGGATATGACAACAGTAAATCGACACAGAAACACTATCATAAGACTCGCGACACCTTCGACCTTCGTCGTCCTTTGTCATTGCCCCCGGAGTCGGCGCGACACATCGATTCCTGGCGGTGGGTTGCGGCACTGCGCAGGAGGAAGAACGGGAGCAGGCGACCAGGCCGCCATCCGCGCTCTACATGTGGTGAGAGGAAGAGAGATCTTAGCAAGGACACGGACTCGCGAACAACTTCAGTGTCAACACACAACAGTTTCGCACTAGTGGACTGGGCTGAGCAAGGAATTCGAATCAAGGATCGGAAAACAAGAAAACTGCCTACAATGTATCATGTCGCTCACTCTCAAGCTGATATCCGTACACTTTGTCTCATGTAAGGAAGGACAAAGTGGCCTCAGGCAAATTGAAGCCTCCTGGCGCAGTGTAATAGTCGGAATGGAAAAGTACGTAGTCAGTCATCAAGATCACTCACTAATGAGGTTACTCATTAAATCTGACCGGAGAATGGTAAACAGAGGTATTGCAAGTGTATCAAGAAGCACTGCGAAGAAAACTACGCAAGACACGCAGAATACCATAGACGCCGAACTTCTGATGCTACTTAACATAAAATGTAAGATACAAAAATGTTACAGAAATCGTGGAGAGACAAACCACTCCATGGACAATATCTAAAAAGAATGGAAAAGGTGTAGATTAGATGATAAACGCCGAAATTGCCAGGAACAAGCATAAATCATCAATCATATCGTCTCAACTTGTGCAATTCTTGCAAAGACCGAATACTAGAAAATACACGATAGAGTGTGAGGTTACCTTCACAGGCAGATTTGTAAAGCCCTCGGAAGTTTCAAGTGATGCGAACAGTCACCAAAACCGGCGACATTCATGGGATTGTGTATAATTGTACGACCAACAAATTCAAACAGCACGATATCGGCAAACAAACCGGACATTGTTATCTGGGATTTGGAGGAAAAAATCTTGCTGTACCTTGCGATCAAAAGGTACGGTAGAGGCAGGAGACAGTCTTAAATACAAGCGTTTGGAAATCGAGATAAGCCGAATGTGAGGCGTAAAAGCACAGGTCGTCCTGATAGTTATTGGAGCTCTGGGATTTGTTCCACAAATTTGTGTAGTTGACTAAACTCCCAGGTCATTCAGAAGACTAGGAGGTGGACGACATTGTTTTATTGGGAATAGCCCACATTTTGCGCAAAGTATTGTAGAGGCACCGATAGTCCCTAGTTGCAACCAGGAGTAGATTTTATATTCAAACGACTCATTATATTTTTAATCGTGAATTAGAGGAATACTAATAATATCCTTTTAGATGTTGCTGTCCCATGCAATCAGAATTTCGTACCCAAGGCGGTGGAGAAATGTCTTAAATATGAGAGTTTGGAAATCGAGATCAGCTGGATGTGGGAATTAAGAACCCAGTACTGATAGTTAACGGAGCTCTGGGACTTGTCCCGGAAAAATTTTCGCAAGAACTTGTCAAAACTCCGAGGATATTCAATAGAAACTGGACCTGCAACCTGGAGTAGATTTTATATTCAGCCGACACATAACATCTTTAGTCGTGATTTAGAGGAATAATAATAATAATAATAATAATAATAATAATAATAATAATACGAAGGGGGAAATTCTTCAAAGAAGACTCAAGTATTTTCCACATTAATCACTAACAAACGAGCTGCTGATGTCTGTTACTTAACTGCACCTCCCGTCCACAGAGGGCGGATATGATCCATGGGTTCAGCAATTGGCTCCTGCTTTGCAAGGAGACAGCTTCGCACGCATGTCGAACGTCAATCGTCCGCCCCGCGAGGGCTGCAGCCCGACTTGGACTGCAACATTTCGCTCGCAGCAAACATCGCAACGGCTGAGTCGCTTTGAAAAGGTACGCGCCAGCGCCGGTTCCGCCGTCCCGCCCTGCGTTACAACTCCTTCACCCGCCAAGGCTGAAACGCTCTGGAAACTGTGCCGGTATGAAGTCCATTAAAAACTCACGAAATTAATGGGATTCTCGTAGATCTTACCTTATATTTTATTTTAATACACCAGTTTTAGATATCTATTATTGATTAAGGGAGTTAAAAATGTCACATGTTACAAATGTTAAAAATGTTACATGTTAAAAATGTTACATGTTAAAAATGTCACATGTTTTATGTCACACGTCACAAACCATTTCGCAAAACTAGAAGACACACATGAATTTTCCTCAAACTGAACGAAAAAATTTAGATAATATGACCTTAACGTCAAATTCTTGTGAAACATTTAACATGAGCTAATAACATTAAAATCAAACGCAACTGGACATAGAAAATAACATTTACTGAACTTGTAATTGACGTTTTTTACTTTTGAAATTGCCAAACTGTGCGTTGGGCACTGAAAAATCACCCCACATCGAATGGTTCAATATATCTCATCTTTAAAACGTACACACACCAACAACATTACAAGAGTGACAATTTGAGACGAGACGCAAAATTCTGTACTATAAAATTCACTGAAGGATTTTGTTGTACCAAACCAGATATGATTTAACGATAATTCCATGTTTAACTCTCTCGTCTTTTCATGAAAAGGAATCTCACCCCGTTCCTTCAATCATACCGAAGCTTGCGTGCATTTCTCGGTAGTTATTAGACCTTACTTGCATAATGCAGGTTCACTAACAGTGTAATACATGATATAACATACTGAGAACAGAGAAAACAAATGGAAAGTCTTTGAAATAAACCATGACATCGAAACAATGCAAATTCCTTGAATCAAAACGATTTCAGAAAATAAACGTCCTAAATAATCCATCTTTCTTCGGAAAATGTATCAAGTTCGATGAATGTTTTAGTCAGTGAACGTCACAACATTTGTTTAGTATCCACCCAATGAAATAATGGGAGACGTATGTGACCACGACTACCTCCCTAAATAAAATGTTTGTTTCCAGGTTAAAAATAAAATTCCAGTTTATTAGAAAATGAAAAGATAAATATTATATGTATATTATCTTGCGGCGATGTGAATTTGTGTGCTCTATATTTCCGTCGTAAAAACGTGTGCTCTATGTTTCCGAGAACTATTTCGTATTATTTGCTTCACTTGCTTACTTGTAATTTGATTTTGCAATGTTCCCCAAACTTGGCAGGCGTAAGTCATTAGTGACCTTATGACAGATTTTTATAAAAGTAATCGAGCTTCAATCTTGAAACAGAAACTTATTAATCCATGGATATAAATACAATTGAGTTTTCTCAAACTAGAATAACTTCTTAAGTTGTTGTTGTCGAAGAGATGTTGACCGGAAAAATGTACCAACCGAGGCGGACGCCATGATGCCCACTGCGCGCGGTGCGGGGAGGGCAAGTAAAAAGGCCGGCAGAGGTTTTATGCATCGCGTGCCGGGGCGCTCCCAGAAACGAAGTGTCGGCGATTAACCTGACGGTCGAGCGGTGCGGAGAGGGGCGGGTCAGGAGGGGATGGGCGGGGTGTGACGCGGAGCGGTGCGGAAAGGGGCGGGGCGGGGGCGGGGCCGGGGCGGGAGGCGGGAGGGGGCGGAGCGGGAGGCGGAGAGGGAGGCGGGGTCGGGGCGGGGCGGAGCAGGAGGCGGGGGCGGGGGCAGAGCGGGAGGCGGGGGCGGGGCGGGAGATAGGGGCAGGCGTGACAGGAGGGGATGGGCGAGGTGTGACGGGGAGCAGAGCCCGGTGGGCCAGCCGCTGCGCCGCCGTCACTCTCGAATACGTTCGCCGTCGGCAGGCGATAACCCGAGAATAATCCGATCCGCATGCGAAGCGATTGGCCCCGTAGAAACCCGAGAGTGTGCCACCCCGCGCACAATACGAACTCTGGGTCGCCTCGACTCTGCGCTACGAGCAGACAGAGAAGTGAGCATAAAAGTGAGGCCAACCCCTCTGATGTTGACCACGTGCAAACGCCGGCTCTCCTAAATTCACTTCCTGTCCCATCTTTACATTCTTTCGAAAGTGTGAAAGGAAAGATGGGTACCCTCTAATTATATTTCGCTAAAGGAATTGCAATAGTTGCTATTAACGGTTTTAATCGGCAACAAGATTTCACAAGGGACAATGCAGCTATTATTTGATCGAACCAAAGCGTTTCCCAAAGTGTGTGTGTATTTTGAAAGGGGGAGTGCAGTCCTTCAATAGGGACCTCTCGTATCTCCTGAAAATAGTAAACTACCGTGTAAAGAATACAAATATTTTACTTGTGTTCTAACTAAGGAATGTTGATGTTGGCAACGTAAATTGCATTAAATATCTAAAACAAAATCAAAATGCAAGTAACTTTCTGTTTTTGAAAATCGTATATTATATACGATAGCATTATTTAATGAGGGCAATTTGCAATTATTGGAACATCAGTCCTCTCTTCGTTAAGTTGATCTACGACTGGAGTTCGGGAGAGCATGCGGCTGGTCTTTAGAAGAGATGGAAAAAGAGCGGACAAGCGACGACCGCCGATGAGGTGGGTCCAGCTGCGAATCGGCGACGGTTTCGGTGAGTGTGGCTGCAGAGGTGACGGCGGCGGCGGCGGCGCAGACCGAGGGCGCACGGAGCCAGTGCCATCGATCGCGAGGGCGGCGGAGCCACCCCCGCCCGAGGCGGGGGGAAGGGGGGGCAGTGGGCGCACGCGCGCTCACACACACGCGCGCGCGCGCACGCGTCCGCCCACCGCCCTCACGCGCCGCCCGCACGGCCGCGGCCGCGGCCGCCGCCGTCGCCCCAGCTGGAGGCGCGTCGACGGCGAAGCCTCCACCGGAGCCTTCGCGAATACATCACCGGAGGGAGAGAGGAAAAAGGTGGAGTCTCGCGGCTGGCCCCGGCAGGCGATATACGAAGCCCCGATTCGCATCCGCGACACGGGAGGAACACGCCGCGCCGTGTCTATGACACGCGGAGATGGTGACTCACCACACACTAATCCGCTTGGAAATAAACTCAACGTTCCACACTTCTCGTTTTTGATTTCGTGAAGGGCTGCAAAATGCACATTTGCAGCCAAATAACAACTCACGATGGACATTATTAAATAACGCTTTAATATGATAGCAACGTTTGTGAATACATCATTATCAAATTGGAGGAAATTTTCAAATACAATGAAATTAACTGACCAGATGCATTGCATTCGGTTGCATTTTTATTCAACTACCTCCTATTGGAGACTAATTCAGAACGAGATTCTCAATGGAGTCATCTTGGGATTGTCTATTACATGAAACTACTAGAGCGACTAATGAGGGTTCATCCATAAATTAACGCTAAAGGGGTCTGAGGCAGCGTTACTCTGCATTACACAGAGATACGGAAATGTGTTACAAGGGGGAAGGGGGTATTGAAAATACCCGAAATTTGCGTTACGTACTTTATGGACGGCCTCTGAACAAAATTTTGAAATTATCGGAATAAGCTTCACATACATTCATTCAGCTACATGACGCGCCTAGCAGCTCGCCTGAAGTTTCTACAACCCATGAATGTATTCATGTTTCTCAACGAAAATCGTTATTTCCATCCCTTTCATATTACGACTAGTTTTCCCTTGCCAAAAATTAAACGTAGTTTTGAAAAATCGAGACGGGAATTTTACGTGGGAACTTTTTCCGAATACAGGAATAGGAGAAATCTCTGCACAAAAAGTATATTCAAAAACGTCCAGTTCACGTAAAATCAAACTCTTAGCTGCGTAGCTTCTTACGCAGATTCTTTGTTTCAACTGTCTTAGAATATGAAAAGTACGAATATATCATTCGGCCCACAGAAAACGAGAGAGCAAGTTTTCGAATTTAAGAACCAACTCCACAATGTCTGCATCATGGACGCGTTTGTCTTCGAAAATGAAGGTAGTTCATGACTGCGCGATTAGTGAGGGGTCGTGCTCCATTGTCGCTCGCCCTTGGTATCGCTTTGTCCACTGGCATTAGCGTGCGGGTGATGTGCATTTCTCATATGGCGATGAATCGCAATTGGCGCAACATCTTCGCAACCAGAAACTGCACCCTACTGCGCTGGAGAATTTCGCCGCTCCCGAGACTGGGCTCGCCTTATTTGCTCCGCTGCTGCGCTCCGTTCCCGGCCACTGGCTGCCGTCTAATCTCAAAACAGTTCCCAATCACTTCCCAAAAACTCTTCCATGCCGGTCCGCTACCTGATTTTTGGTTACCGGTTTATCATTTCTATTTGACTGGCTTGAATGTTGTTTAATACTTTAATTTCAAGAAAATGTTACTATTATACTTTGCAACAAGGGAGGTCAATGTTATCCAGGGACTATATAACAAACTCAAAAAAGGTTTTCTATTTGTATATTGGGTGCAAAAAAAATTCTAATTCAGAAAAGCGACGACTTGCTAATGCAAACATCATAAAAAAATTAAGACAGGGTTTCCCAATGGCGTCGGTATTTTTCGATGAAATTTTGAAGGGAGTCAATAATGATTAAGGGGTCGATTGGAGATCTACAGCCGAAACTGAACTAGCGATTGACAGGTGTAATCAAGATCCCATTGATTACAAAAATAATTAAAATGATTTCTTTAATGAAAAAATAAATAATTAATTTCTCTCTGAAATAGAGCAACAAATTATATAAATTACAAATCTACTCTTCTTTCGCATCTGTCATTCATTCTTAGGATCAGGGCATAGCTAGGCTACTGCAACCAGTGCAGTACCAGTGCAGTACCAGTGCAGTACAGAACCAGTGTTCGTAAGGACCCTGCGAACGTATATCGTCAAAGAAGAAAAATTGGACTCGAAGCTTATTTTCTCCATTGCACGAGACACATTTTTATACTAATTAGATTTAAAACTATCATTCACTTTGTTGCAAATAGGGATCCCATTTCGACTTACTGTTTCCGAACATTCCAGAACCTAGCAACGCAACAGCTTAAGATGTTTAGAAAGCCCTTAAAGTTAAAATTCTCCCTGTAATACGTATAGGAAAATTGTTACAGTCAGATAAAAAAGATCAATATTTTGTTACAAATGCACAACAATGAAGCTAGAACATTAGCTACTCAGAAGTGGAAGAGACTTCTATTAACGAAATTCTAGATATTTACCAAAATATTGGTGTACATAACTGTTATCTGCAGAACATTTACGTACATTTCTTTGTGTTATGATTAGGGAGCGGATTTTTATGCCCTAAAAAAATCTTGAAATATGCGCTTAAAAATATGCATCTATGACCTAGAAAACTGAAATATGCTCTTTAATATGCACTTAAAATTAACAATATTTCATTTCTTCTGCAAACTTGTCTTGATAAAATTCTTGGAATGAAATGAAAATTTGCTTGGAATTAAAAGATATATTTTTTGTGCAAACGTAATATAATCTACCCTACTTCGCGAGAGAAACAATCGAAGTAAATATTCACCTTAGTGAAGTACATTGTATGTCTTGTTGAATTTCTTCTAACTGGTTTAAAAAAACATGTTCTCAAGAAACATCCCACATTTGCACAAGTATTTTATCATCTACAGAAAACAAAAACGCAAACTGTGACTGGCTCTTTCGAATCAATGAATGCTCACAATTACACAAGATTCTCTGAAAAGATGAAACGTTTTATAGATTTTTTTAAATGAAATATGCAAAATAAGCGCATATAATTACACGAATATGCACTAACAAGAAAAATCAGCCAAATATGTGCAAATATGTAATAACATATTAACCTACATAGTATCATATTCTAACCAAACGTGGAGAAATTTGACTTAGCTATGTCCTGAACCATCCAGGTAAGGATGACCTCCAAATTTCTCAGGGCACTCCCAAGAGAGTGCTTGTCGACTGGTGATGGTAGAGCACGCATCGCCTCACTGTAGCATGCATGCCACGAGTGTATCAGAACAACTAATGTCTTGAAAGGGAAACTATGCGCAGTATGCGCGATTTTGTAACGTTGGTGCTATCAAAATATGTTGCAGCGAGTTCGTTGAAGGATACGAAAAATTTGAAGCTGTTTAGAAGAGGACGTGTAAAGTAAAAATGCTATTAAATGTAACAATAACAGCAAAATAAATTTTATTCATTTTTCTAACCCTCCTCTAATCGCATCTTGTGGATCCACTGTCACTGGTTAGGTGGTCAATTGGGTGGAGGACGCGTTTTCATGCCAACGAATCTCACTGGTGGCAACAACCTTGACACCACTGCTTGCACTACACAATAATTTAAAAATTGGTTTAAATAACTATAGAATGCGTATATTATTTTAAAAGTTAAAACCTTTGAAATAGAAGTATTGAATGTTGGAAAAATAACCAAATTCTGAGATGAAAGTCACATTTCAATTCATAGTTACCATTAAATAATAATAATAATAATAATAATAATAATAATAATAATAATAATAATAATAATAAGTGTTGCGTCCTTTTTACAGTTAATAAAACGTTTGTTTTCGAAACCTATTACAAAGACCAACAGCTATTCCACTTTTCACAAAACCATTTACTCCCAAACAGAAACTTTCCTGGAACACGTACTGACCAGATTTATCTCGACCAGCTCCCAAACAATAATGGCAAAACTCTGATTAACCTCCCCCGCCGTCGTAAAACCGCGGGCGAGGCGTCGCCCGGGCGGCGGAAGGGAGATGGGCGGCCGAGGGGTGGGGAGGGGATATTGCGGCGGGCAGAGCCGCATGGTGCGCGATGGCTGGCAGGCAGGAGGGCAGCAGGCGGGCAGGCGCAGCCTCCGGTGCGCGCAGCGGTGAAGGTCGCGGGCGGCGCGGCACGGCGAGACGAGACAAGGCGGGGCGGGGCGGGGCGGGAGGGGCGAGCAGGCGCGAGGGGCGCAGGCGGGGATCGATCAGAGGCCCCCGCCGCAGCCGCCGTCACGCGCTCCGCGCGCCCCCCGCTCCCCAAAAGAGCCACACGGACGAACGCGATGAGGAAGATGATGGTGAAGATGGAGAAGACGATGAAAAAAAAACCCACACACACACACGAAAGACCAGTCCAGGTGGGAGATAAGGAAGACTGTGTAAACTAGAAGAGAGAAGGAAAATAATGTAAATTCATGATGTAAGGGAAGCGGAGAAGGAATTAATGATGCTGGGGGAGGAAAATAATAGATAGAAGAAATGAAAATGAGGCCAAAGACATGAAAGAAGAGAGTAGAAAATATTGAGACGGAGAAGAGACGAGAAAACGGTAATACCCAGTAACTCTAATGATAGAACACTGTTAAGGAGAGAACAGATTAAAAGTAATCGTCGGAGAGGATGAATAGATAAGCGAATTGAGGAACCAAATTAAAAACAACAGAAAGGTAAACAAGAATCTAAATGAAAACGAATGGGAGTAATACCAAAAGTGAAAGATCTGTCATACGAAAGGAAAGTCTAAACGAGAGCTCGGCAATAAGAATTTTTCTGGCGAAAATTCGCAGTTTTCCGGCGCACGATTACATAACTTTCTCTTCTTACAAAGAACTTCGTAAGGCAACAAAGTAAAAAAAACGGAGGTAAATAGAAACATTCGAGTAACAAATTCGAGTTTGGTCTTTTGGTTGGTACCCACCCGCGTGAAAGTCGCTAGGAGGCGCCGCTGAGGTCCAAGGTGAGTATCCCACCGCTCTCTTCATGTCTTTCGCAACGCAAGTCGCGAAGCCGCACTGCGGTGACGTAAATGTTGCGTTATCAACTGAAGAACAACGTCACCGCGAAAAGACCTTCCAAGAACCGGGTGTCGTTTCCGAGCTACCATTGAAGACTTGAACGCAAAAGCATATTTAAAACCGATCCCACTGATGAATTGCAAAGGTAATGACTGCCACGAAGACAATAGCACGTCCGTGCTTTGTACCTTTCAATGCCAACGAGTGAGCATTACGTATATACCTATTATTTCTCATGGTACATTCTGTATCAACAAATGCACATTAGTTAAAAAGTCGATTCGCACCAACAATTAGAAATCGAATTTAAAAGCACCAAAAGATTTTTTTTAATGATTCAAGATTGTGACTGGAAACCTAACACATAAAGCATAACATAACAATAAACATAACAATAAGTTTTTGAAACAACAAGAACATGGTTAATTAACTAAGCTGGTGTACAAGTACAGCGTTGTCAGTCTTGCATGAACATGACACATGTCACACAAGGCATCAACAGCCCCTTTACGAATATTGAAGAGCAGGCGTCCTCAAACGTTTTGAACATTGAATATCTTTCTCACGTATTCCCTAGATGAAACTTCACTAAAGGCCAGTTTAAAGAGAAAACTGGCTAATTTATTAATATTAATTTATTTTAAATTCTCATGTTTACAAGAACATGGAAGAAACTTAATACTACAACCCATAGCATAATCTGGATGTTGATTATTAGTTAACACATTGTTAATTCATGACTGTCATACTTTCTGAGTGGTTCCTAAATGTTTATACACATTTTCTAGTCATACATAGGAAAATCAAATGAAAACAGCAACGTACAATTAAAAAATATTTTCTCCCTCTTTAGGCGTTTGTAAATTTGGAGACACAGTCTTTGATGTCTTTCCGAGCTGGTAGTACGAAGCAGTGTCCGTGGATCAGGTTGAATCTGAGCAACAGCTGATTCAAGATGGCGGCACCACTGCGCAAGGCGGCGAAATGTCGGCACAACTACCCACCCCAGCAGCCCACCAAGGAGCAATGAGTTATTCGTATTATAGTTTTATGGAGTGATGACGTGATACCAGTTGATATCGGAGAGTGAAGACGAAGAATGGGGACACCTCTTTGTCACAGCGGCATGTGTACGAGTGGTGTAAGAAATTCAGAAAAGGACTTTTTGCGTGATGCTCTACGCTCGGGTCAGGCTCAACGTATTGTGAGAGCGGAGTCTATAACAGCAGCAGCAGATCGGTTTACTATTCAAGAAAAGCGGCGAGCTACCCTGGCCAAAATGATTTCATTGCTGCCGATGGGCTTCGGTTCAGTACACAACAATACATGACTAATTTCGCCACAGAAAGGGTCCGCTAGGTGGGTTCTTGGACAGCTGATATGGGAAGTGAAAGATTATTGGTTGATGCATGTCAAGACTTGATGAAGTGTTATGAAGAGGGCGGAGTAAATTTTTTACCTCTAATTGTCACCGAGGATGAAAGTTGATGCACCATTCTCAATCGGAGACAAAACATGCAAAGAACGACGACACGCTTCTTTGCCGGAACCAAAGAATTTTCGCAGCCTTCTGGTAGGAAAAACATATTCACTTTATTCTGGGATAAGGATAATCATATTCTGGAACACTACATGTCCTAAGGTGGCAAGTGCCAACTACTCCGACATTCTCAAGAACCATTAGAAGCCACCAAGACACACAAAGGGGATTGCTGGGTTCAGATGTTTTGCTTCAACATAACGCCCGTCTACTTTCAGCTCGTGCAACCATGGAAACAACTGACGACCTATGGTCCAATTGCCATTCACGCCAAATTTGGCAACATCAGATTACCACATCTTTGGTCCATTAAAAGAACACCTTGAAGGGCTGAAGTTCAAGTCTGATGAAGGAGTCTAATCGGGCTAAGACGGGCCTGAACGGGGACGAAAGACGTCCTAAGGCTTCCAAATCAACCAAAAAACTTTTCATATACTGATGATTGCTTCGTGAATTTGGGCGCGTCAATTCCTAAAGTCATTAGTCCTGTAAGTGAGGTGCATGATTTCCCTCGTGAGGTGACGGATAACTTCCCCCGCCGGATGGAACAGGCGCCGACCTCACAATACGGTATAAAATGTAACATTAATATGTTAGAAAATGCAACTTAATGTATACAGACAAATGAACTTACACATTTTACATACAACAGCAATGCGGGATATTCCACATTAGGACAATGCTCGTATTCCACATTAGGAACATAGCGGCCACACTGCTTTCAAACTGTTTCGAGGTCAAAATCATCAATGTTCTTTTTTATATTCTGTGATATTTCCTTAGATATACAACTAACACATACTATATAGATAATTATTCTAATATTTACGGCACTCGAGTATTAACTCTTTTGTTTACTGCTCCAACATTTTTGTTGACGCTCTGAAGAAAATATTTCATTCAAAAAACAATACCTAAGTTCAATCAGGGGCCTCTTCGTAGTAATTCTGAAATTTTCTACGAAGACGTTACCTCAATTCAGGTCAATTACTTCGGTATTTCACATTAGGAGACTTTACCCTACTGCAATAACAAAGTATAGTATATAGTATACTGAACATGAAAAGATGACTAAGAATATGAAAAGATTTGCTATTTCATAACCCAACACGTGAATAGCAAATATTTATTGGAGAGCAGCATCTTCACTGGTGCCTTGTCTCAAGACTTCGGGTGTGTCGTAAGGAATGACGCAACAAGTACGAGAAATAGGCGGTACAGACAGTGCGAGAATAAGCAGAATATGCAAGGGGGAAAAAAAGCAACATTTTTCAGTCAAATTTGAAACTGGTTCATTGTTTTCGGATTTTTCCTAGTTCCAGGGGCTCTAATGAAACCATGAACACCTCCCACATGACCGGTTGCTGCATAGTTTTCTTTCCATTTCTTCGCGCTTTGGAAATAAGTAATTGCGCACATCAATCGTTACGCACAGCAAGTAATTCTCCTATATAGGAATGACATTCTGCGTGAGGAGGATTATAATGATGATTAGTGAACCCGTTACACTGTCACCCCATTTTCGTTCTCGACCTACTTTGTTGACCTACATTTCTTTTGGTCAAAAATTTGCATTCTTGTTGTCATCTTTCCAACAATACTGTCAATGATCCTGTAAAAGATTAGGCCAGTATTCCGTTTGTTTACACATCCAACTACAGTACATCTCACCAATGAGAGCATCAATTTTTTTTGTCACTGTTTAACAACTTGGTCACATAACGACCACTGTGATTGTTTTGACTGTACAGGAAATGTAGGAAGAACAGATAAGGACGACACGAACACACACAAACATCCATGCCCGGATGCCCGGAGCGGGGCGGGATTCGAACCTGCGACCTTTCAAGCCCAGCCTTGGCGACCTCACGTATCCAGAGCGGCATCAATGTTCGCCTTCTTTTAGGCCACCATCTCATCGATGCGGAAACGCCCCGCTGTTCTCTTTCGCAGCCTCTCAGAGGAGGAGGAGGCGGAGGCAGAGGCGGAGGAGCAGGCGGAGGCGGAGGCGGAGGCAGAGGCGGAGGCGGAGGCAGAGGCACAGGCAGAGGAGGCGGAGGAGGAGTCAGAGGCAGAGGCGGAGGCGGAGGCGGAGGCGGAGGCGGAGGCAGAGGCAGAGGCGGAGGCGGAGGCAGAGGCGGAGGCGGAGGCAGAGGCGGAGGCGGAGGCAGAGGCAGAGGCGGAGGAGGAGGCAGAGGCGGAGGCGGAGGCAGAGGCGGAGGCGGAGGCAGAGGCAGAGGCGGAGGCGGAGGCGGAGGCAGAGGCGGAGGAGGAGGCAGAGGCAGAGGCGGAGGCGGAGGCAGAGGAGGCGGAGGAGGAGTCAGAGGCAGAGGCGGAGGCGGAGGCAGAGGCGGAGGCGGAGGCAGAGGCGGAGGCAGAGGCGGAGGCGGAGGCAGAGGCGGAGGCGGAGGCAGAGGAGGCGGAGGAGGAGTCAGAGGCGGAGGCGGAGGCAGAGGCGGAGGCGGAGGCAGAGGCGGAGGCAGAGGCGGAGGCGGAGGCAGAGGCAGAGGCGGAGGCAGAGGCAGAGGCGGAGGCGGAGGCAGAGGCGGAGGCAGAGGCGGAGGAGGAGGCAGAGGCAGCGGCGGAGGCGGAGGCGGAGGCGGAGGCGGCGGCGGTGGCGGAGGCGGCGGCGGCGGCGGAGGCGGAGGCGGAGGCGGAGGCGGAGGCGGCGTCGGAGGCGGCGTCGCCGGCGCCGCGGGGCCCCTTCGATCCCATCCCGCCGCGGGCATAAGCGGCGAGGGGCCGCGCGTCATACATACTTGAGGCGACGCAGTGCGCGGGGCGAGCAGTCTTGCTCGTCGACCACGCCCTGGCCGCCCGAGGAAACGGATTGGGTTGCCCCAATATTTTTTTCCACGGGTCTCCAAGGTCTCTTTCAAACTGCTCAGGGCACCTCACAGACTTATTTTTGTTTGCTTGTCCCTTGATGATGGAAACCAACTGTTTCCGAAACGTTGTGTGAAATTTGTATTCTTTTTAATATATAAAGCTCTTATTTAAAACATTTGTCTTGTAAATGATGGACCAACTGATTGATATATATTAAAAATATAGATAGAAACGGAAAATATTAATTACACCTCACAGACTATTTGCAAAGTCCAGCGCGAAGCTCAGCTACAATTTTTAAGTTCAGCGTAGAAATATATACACTTTTATGCGATTAAAGACTATTCAAAGATAATTTGTTGAAACTCAACAGAGGGAATGTGATTTTTCTGTCAGAAAAATTAGATCTGCATTGAAACAAATTGTCCTTATGAAGTGATGTAGTGGTTCCGTCACGCGTAATTTAATGTACACCATTTAATGAATATTAAGGGACATGAACATTAACTGTACATAGGGGGGAAAAGGGCAGATGGCACATTTGGCTAATTTTATATGAGCAGCCTTAGAGGTCTTTTTTCCCTTAGAATGAAGACGTCGTTTTATTTGAATAGCTAATTTCGATATGTCATTTGGACCTACTTATTACCTCCAGAAATAGTAATGAAATTGTAACAAGGGTGTTAAAATATTCTAATTCCATAAAATATGGGCCTTCAGAGCACAGAATATAATTAATATAAAAGTTAGATTTCTTTTCTACCACTGAGACATTTGTGCAGGAGATATAATTCCATAAAATTCCCTTCTCCTGTGGATCCTCTCCCGATGTTTCCTCATTCCGAGGTAGTTGTGTTTGAAATAATCTCTAAACATACATGGTGATGATTAGAGACCGGAAAAATATGTAGCATTAAATGTCAAAATACGTACATAAATAAGTAATGAAAATAGTAAGAATATATAATAAATATGTAAAATCGGATATAATACGTAATATTAAAATACTCCATTTATAAAACATAATTACATAATACGACATTACATTTATAAAAAATTCCTAAACAAAATTTAAAAACAATACAAACGTTTTAAAAATCATTTGGAAATCACACGTTGACGCACTTTGCACCATACAGCTTTCCTGTTATTAGTAAAAGATTTATCTGTTGTTTTACAGGACCATAGTTTAGCAGCCAGAAAAAGGTGTATCAAGGTGCAGCCTATAAGCAAGGTTATATGCACCTTGGGCCAGACTAGATGCAACAGAAGCCGTGGTTATAACTACGACCAACAAACAATCACTGCAAGGTGCAGCATTCGTATCGAAGTGATACTCATCAGCAATCGCCAGTTTCTCGGAAATGAGGGATAAAGGTGTCGAAACGTGGCGACAATGACACTTTTCACACCTACATTTCACCAATAATGAAGGGAAAATGCAGATTTTTTTAAAATACGTATTTTCATTAAAAAAAAAGACGTAAGAAATTTCAAGAAAATTAGTAGAATAAAGAAAATACTTTGTGAAAATAGCAAAATATGTAATATGGTACCAAATATGTAAAAATATGTGAAGAAAAAATTGGATATTGTGTTAGGAGAGCGCCGATTCGCCAAGATGCTAATTTTGAAAACGCTAAGAAGGAAGGTAAAAACTCTGTAATTACTTAAAAATCCTGTCTCTAGTGATGATTCTTTGAAATGACCCTCTTAACAAACCGCAAAGCAGTTGGCTCCGCGCACGTCGAGTGGCCGGCGAGCGACGCGACGCGAAACGCTGCACTGCGCTGCGCGCGCGCGGAGAAGACGCTCCGCGGCCGGCGGGCGCGCGGACGGGCGAGACCCACTAATGCCGCTAACGCAGGTCAATGGCCCTACGGTGGCGGTGGCGGTGGCGGCCGGGCGGGGGCGGCGGCGGCGGCGGCGGCGGGAGCGGGGAGGGGGCGGGGGCGGCGGTGGCGGGAGCGGGGAGGGGGTGGGGGCGGGGGCGGGGGCGGGGGCGGGGGCGGGGGCGGGGGCGGGGGCGGGGGCGGCGGCGGCGCGGGCGGACGGGCGCGGCGAGTAGACGAGCAAGTCGAGTATCACTTTGTTGAAGAAAATGCTTTCGTATACTTCATCACGCTAGTGACTGTAATGAAATTTCCTTACATACAAACGGAAGGTTTTACCGCATGGATCCGAAAAGGTTCCACGATATTTGTAAATGTAGTATCGTTCTAAGAAGGCTCATGGAATTTGGGAAAAGATACTGTCCACAATTCGTAATGTTACTTCGTGAGTAATCTCTCAATTGTCCACGAAAAAATGCATCATACTGTTTGAAGTGATTTAGATTCAGGTAGTGCCAACAATGTATCTAGACACGTTCATGATGATAACTGGATCACAGTGCCGTATGTAAGTCTTGAACAGTGCATGAACACAACCTCAAGTTCTTATAGATGACACAAGTGTGGTGTTAAATCACATACTTTCTCGCATTATTCCTGACTCTCGCAGAATTTTCGAAAATTCTGATAGTTCAACAAAAATGAGACATCCGCCATTTTTAAGACAAAAAAATGGAGCCATTTTTGAGAAAATTTAGAAAATGTTGAGGCTTCAAGTAAAAGTAGTCCCAAAATCAAAACATTCGTTCCATACTTGCGGGGGCCTCCAGTTCGTTCAGGTCGATCGGGGAAAATGAATTTTGAAGAAAATTGTCAGAACGGTTTACGTTTTACGTTGACCACAGACCACGGATAAACATTTTGCCGACAATCGATTTTGTGGTATAAAGGTCGCACAAAACTTGGATTCTGTCCACATAACGTGATCAGAGAAAGTAATTTACTCCATATAGGAACAAGATTTATTCAGGACTCGGGAATAAAAGCTTTTCGGCCAAAATCCCTTTGATTACAATACTTTCTTTTCTTCCGAAGAGAGGCGATAAAGTAAAATGCTTTCCTTACAGCAGGAACAAACAAATAAATATTTAAGGTGTGAGTCAGTAACGTTTCAATGGTACGTTCTTGTATGCGTGTAACTTTATATTTTGAAATGTGAGGTCAACACATCTCAATTTACGTTATTTATATTTTTCTCGGTAGTTGAATTTTTTTTCTGCATATTAAAGAGACGCCACTATTTCAACTTGCAGTTAAACGGTAACTGCTACTTCAGACTTGCATTAGAGGGTTGGAATTTCTCCATTTTTCTGTCATTTACGGAGAATCGGAATGCCTTCGACCGCGATACTCGCCATTCCTCTGTGGATTCCTCTATTGGCACAACGTATAATTCAAAACGCAATCCGTAGTGGTGTGCTCTTAATGAGCGAAAATTCCCATGCAATAATTTACCTTTTAATTTTACTATCTATAAAAACAATTTGGACGTCCACGTACTTTTTCCGCATGTTTATATTGTTTATCAGAAACAATATACCTGGTCAGGACACACCAAAAATATCATCGGCGTGTTGATCTTACGTTGTAAATACGACTGAATTTTGAGGGAGTTAAATGTGGAATACAGGGAAAAGACACTTTTAATCTTTGCATTTCCATTAGCATTATGTGGGTATTTTCTCGCTACTAATGAAGTATAGATGAAGAAATAACAAAGCTTCTCCTCAGCATTCTCTTACCGAACTAAATTTTAATTTTGTGAAACTATAAGAATGATTTCCGATTGCAACGCACTGGCGACTGGAAAAAGGACTCTCTCATTCAGACAAGTTCAAACAAAATTAGCATCATTGAGAGTGCGTATTGCTAATTTATCAATCTCCACTGCACTTCACATTTTACACAAAAGTATTACCAGATAGGACACTAGATAAATCAATATATCTAAAATTAGTTTGGTCAAAACCTAAGGAAGAAATTTCAAATACGTCGGTCATTCAATAATTGAAGAGAGAAATTGGTCAGGAGAAACAACAGTGAGTAGGGCAAGTTTGGTAATTTTAGGACTTCCAGTTGGCATTTCTGGGATGAGCTCTGACCATATGGATGATTGTTGTGTTCATAACCTCAAAACTAAGTTGAACGATGGCGAGTCCACTTGAAAATTCCACATTGATTGAACAATGCTCTGCGATTCGTTTTGAACTTGCTGAAGAAGAAAAACCAGCTAATATATACTCTAGAATGACTAAAGTGTGTGGCGAAGTACGAACGGTGATGTTTTTTACAAATGGGTAGAACACTTGAAAAATGGTCGATGCTCAGTGACTGGCAAACATCTCGTTCTGGCACCAGCAGGAAAAGTGATGTTGACTGTGTTTGGGGGCCTGTAGGTGCATTCTTTTGTGATTATCACGAAGAACAGCGTATAAAAAACAGTCAATACTGCTCAGATAAGCCTTTGAACAAGGTGAAGCCAGTCAAGCGAGAGAAACGTCGTGGATCTCAAAGGAGAGGTGTTATTCTCCAGCAAAACAACGTACGTCCTCACACTGCTCAACAAAGCCGTGCAACCATCGACAAAATGGGTTGGGAGCTACTGCCTCATCCCCCTTACAGCCCCGATTTAGCGCCATCTAATTTCCATTTGTTTGCTCCACTGAAGGAGGTATTACTGGGAAGAAGTTCCAGGATAACGAGGTTGTCAAAAAATTTATCGAAAATTGGTTCAAACACCACGATAAAGAGTTCTTTGCAGCCGTTATAAAAAAGCTGGTAACCCGTTATAACAAGTGCATAAATGTTGGTGGAGAATTTATTAAAAAGTAGGAAAAGTCATGTTTTGTAAAAATGAACGTTTATTTCTCCACACCAATTTGTCTCTTTAAATATTGAATGCCCTCCGTAAATTACTTTCTCCACTGTATTTTCTCTATATAAACCACCTTCCTCGATAGCGCCTACATGCCTAGAAATTATACTACCCCTCAATACACGCATGTATCTGGAATTATTTCAGACTTCATATTACGGAAATTTTCTCACATGAAACCCAATGCCAATTCTCTTAGCATGGTCGCAGTCTTTCTGGCATGATCAGTTGCTCAAGACCTTCGAAAGATGCCGACAGGCGAACATCTCACATTAGACAAATACACAGTTCTGGGTTAGTCATGTCGTATTGCTAAAAAAAAAAAAAAATACATACATATAAATATTACAATTAAATTGACAAATTTCTAAATTATTTCAATCTTTGGAATTTCCCAACCGCAAAAAAAAATCTACTAGAAATAATATATCACACACAGATTTCGGTTTAGTTGACAAGGGTTCTTTTAAAACCCATGGCAATTTTACGGTAAATCGCATTTTTCTAAAGGTCATTCGTCATAAAAATTGCTTCACGCGTTGATGAAGGAGAGAATATTGTTATGGAGAACAAATTGTAATAAGCCGACAATTGATTTTTGATATAATTCCAAATGTACACATTTAAAGAAAAGACAATTGGAATTTTAAATTATATCTTTAATGTAAAGCATTTTAATAATGCTAGTTAAATTATTCAGTAATTTGACAGAAAAAGAAAGGAGATATTCATCTGCCTCACTGGCAACTAGGTGTTGAACTTGTTACAAACCAATCGAAAATTAGTACACTGTATGCACATTTTCTTCTAGATAGCTTTTTTTGTGTGAAAAGTATTACTTCAATCTCATCTCAAGTGTAGTAAGACAGCTCTTCACTCTATGTGGATTTCGCTGTGAACAAAGCAATTAATGATTGTTCTTTTTACATGTAAATATTTACAGATTGTTCTTTTTACATTTCCTCGATATTACCCCATTTTATCAAAAATATCATGCGTGTCATATTTACATTAACTTTACGACCGTTTCTCGTATTCATACTCATCACTTCACCACAACACTACGTCCAAACATTTCACCCACTCCCGTTTCAAGGACGATACTAATAATGACAAGCTTCTAAAATTCATCCGGTCCTCCTTTATGAGAAAATATAATCATTCAGCTGCATAGAATATAATAGAAGTAGAACTCAAATTCATGAACAGTGTAACACCTCAACTAACGAACAGCGTATGAATTATTTGTTGTGCTGAGCAGAATATAATATGATTCTATTTTTGTATAGATGTCCTAAATTTTAAAATAATATACTGGATTGTCATGTTTTTATTATCTGGAGATATACAATGATGTAGATGGTAATAATGTATTTGATATTTGTGTGTTTGAAGTTTTAGCTTAAAGATGGAGAAAATTTCACTCCGAAACGTGGTTTAAATAATTGTTTTATGTTTTTATGCAATTGTAAAATAACAACAATAATAAAGAAGAATTATGTATCTTGTCTATAATAAGGAGTGAAGCTTTATATAATAAGAAAACGTTTGAGTTTTCGAGAAACTTTACTTGACATTATTTAAAGCACTTGTACTCATAAATATAATAGCAAATGAACAAAATATAATGAACAATCGCCGCTAATGTATTAATGACGTGAGAGAAGAGTAAAAAAAATACATTTTTGTAATATTTGAAAAAACAAAAGAATAGAGCAATATGACGTTTAGGTCATCTCATAGACTACATTTAGCACTATTCCTACCAAAAGTTAAAAGAAAAATTTGGAACCGTTTGTGAGAGAATCTTGTTTCTGTTATTTTTCAAAATTGCACATATTGCACGCAAAATTGGGCGAAAACTTCAAAAATTAAAAAAAAATGTACAGGACTTTAATGAAAGAACTCACTATGGAGAATACATTTTATTTGTAGCAAAAATCTATATATTCAATTTTGTAGTTGTAGGAAGACGCCGAAAAAATTCAAAATTTTCCCATTTTGGAAAATTCAGAGCTAACCGTGAAAATTGGACCTATGCCATCTTTATAAGTGTATTTTACTCTATTTTTACAAGAAATTTTAAGAAAAAATTGGGAGCCGTTTTTGAAAAATGTTTGAAAATGTCCGGGGACTCTATATAAAGTACCCCCAAATTTTGATGAAAGTTTTTCAAAATCGCAGTGCCTCGAGCCGAGCCAGAGTGACAGAGGAATATCCATTTTGGAAAACATCCTACGTATGGTTTAGGCGGAAACAGACAGACGGACAGACAGCAGACAGGCGGACAGCAGAGGTTCACAGACGGTCAGACAGCACACGGACAGACATATAGACATTTTGAAAAAAAAAAATTTTTTTCAGGTATCAGGGGAATTCAATCCACAGCATTACATAACTTTCCTTATACTTTGTATAATACTCCGTATATACCTACGTATACGGAAAAGTAAAAAATTGGAGCCGTTTTTGAGAACATTTTGAAAATATCCCAGGGGCTTCGTGTAGAGTACCTCCAAATTTTAAAAAAATGTTTTTCAAAATCTCAAAGCTTCAACTCGAATCACATGTACAGGGGTTTCTTCAATTTTGGAAAGTATCCTACTCAAAAACCTTGGGGTACTTTGTGCTTATATGTGTTTGTTAATTACGGTTTTATATTTCACTTTAATTTGATGTAGTGTATATATCTTGTTTTACAGACAGTACCTGAAGAAGCGACACAAAAATCGCGAAACGTTGCACTTTTTAAGAATGGAACATAAATATAAGTGCCTTTCATTACAACCTGTGTTGTCTCCCTTTTATTATTAGCGGGTTTTATCTATGATGTTCTATAATACCACAGATACTTTGAATCAACATCCTACGTAAGATTTAGGTGCTACTGGTATTCACAGGCGGACAGTGAGATGTAGGCGGACGGACATTTCGCCGTCAATTGGTTTTTCGGTATCAAGGACTCACAAAACAGGTATTGTGGCCACGTGTTAGAGGATTTTTTTCTTAACACTTTGGTTGCCTGAAGATATTTCGTGAAATTTTGATTCTGGCCAAGACCACTCTCCAATTATGTGTCCAGGCACTGTGCGTAGGTGCTCAAAAAATTATTTCCGGCGACTCAGGGGTGCCACCCAATAGCCAAAGACAAAAATCTTTTACACCTGGCCAGCAGAATAACTCACCCACTTCATTTCAATGGAGCTGTGATTGTACATGATTCACAAGCAAAAATTGTACATGGTTCTCAAGCCGTTTTTTCGCGCAGCATTACAAAACTTTCTCTGTACTACGTACATTACCCCATATATACGTACGTATACGAGAAAGTAAAAACGAATGTCGACGAGATGTCTCTCTTCGAGTGCATCGCAGCTTCAGGTCGCCTCCGCTGAAGCAGGGAGTGCCGAAGGCGCCTCCGCCCAGTTTCGCGCGAGCGAGCGCGCGGCGGACGCTGCGTGGCACTCGAGAAATCGACGCGCGCGTCGCCGGTTCCGGGAAAGCGTCCGCGGGCGCCGGCGCCGGCGCCAGCGGCGCCACGCCCCCTCCGCTTGCGCCTCCCCGGCCGCATGTTTTGAATTTGCACTAGACTTGTGCATGGGACTGACTTTAGAGCTCCCTGATTGGACATTGACGCGGCGTACGAAACGCGAGACATTTCTGAGACACATAGTCTTTGATGAGACAGACAGACAAAAAGCTGTGGATAGCTGGTGCATTCGAAAAGAGTAGTGGCAGGGCGCTTGTAAGAATATTAAGTTTATGAAAGTTGGTTAATGTAAAAAAGTTTGGGGCTGAATTTTCAAGTGGGAGGTGTAACATAAATGAGAGATGTCTTGTCTCTCTCTTCAAAGTGTATGTGTTTCGGAAAGATGTGTCGCTTGCGTTTCGTGCGTTGCTTCACTGTCCAATCAGGGAGCTCTAAAATAAGTGCCATGCATAAGTCTAGTGCAAATTCAAAACATGCTCCCCGGCTATCATACTCCACCCAAGTCATCGGCTCCCGTATCTGCTATGGGCGCCCGCCCTCCCACCCCTCAACTTTCAAATTCATCCACCGGCTGAAGCGGTCAAGGCGCAGCGTTTCTGTCCAGGAAGACCCATGGCTTGAGACGCATTCAGCTGCTATTTAGAGAATTCTAGCGGACGGCACTTCTGATCGGTGGTTTCTCCGATTAATTCCACACGAATGCCGGAGCAGTACCCTAAGAAACGGGTATTCCCCTTTCTTGTCCTATCCTCACCCCTCGACACACACACTTGAACGACACTACCACACACACACATGTCACATGTCGGGAGCGTAGAGCCTGCCCCGCAGGTGGACGATACCTGGATGGGAAAAGCGCGTAACCCGACGTGTAGGTCGGCGGCGGATCTCACGGTCTAGTGAGGGAGAAACACCTCCACCTTTCGGAAAATAACATCCATTACACTTCCGTAACTACTGGCCGTAGGTGACAGAACAATCAAATACAGCTATTAGTTTCATGATCATTTCGTTTATTGCTGTAAATGTAAACGATGTAGTATTAACTCCGTAAATGTGCTTCGGGACACACGTATAGTGGCGCTACCAATATGAGCGGAGGTTCAGCTTTCTTAGAAAACGGAACACGTACAAAAGCTACAGCATCTGCCAGACACATCAAGATTTGCTGGATCTACCCAACCTAATCAAGTTACTAGCCAGTGACTGTCGCAGCAAAATCTACGGTACAATCAGCAATACAAATCTTGTAGTATAAAATACAGGTTAAGATTATTCAGTATTGCACATGTCAAAATACAAGATTGTTTTTGAGTTGAATAATTTTCTGAGTTTATTGTTAGAGTAAATAGTTGAATTGATGCGCTTGGGGTATTAACAAAAGCCCCCCCAACTACAAAAAGCCACTGTTCTTACATTTTAATATCTTGATTTGAGTTTAAGTGAGGATTATATTGTTGCTATGGAGAATATCTTATTCGTACCTACGAGGTTTTTAGATCAGTAACGAGGTGAAAAACCTGCGACCAAAATAGAGATATTAATATTTACGAATAGCGGAAGTCTTGCTGTGGCTTATTTTATTACTCCTACAAGCCCGTCAATTTATAAATAGCTCCAATATACGTCACCTTTTTAATCTTGTGCGTGCACATTGGTTATTTGAACAAATAAAAAAGCTTCAGTTGAAGTCAATTAAATAACAATAATGAAAGTCAATCAAAAAAATAAGGTATCAACTAAGGTAAATAACTTCCTTTGATGTCCCCCCCCCCCACTTTTATGTGCTATAGATGCCGATGGCCCTTGCCATCTCTCACGCACAGCTCTGCGCTGTACAAATGGCGGTTGCCAGTGTGGACCCCTCTCTCCAGCCCCCAGGTCTGAATCGGAGGACGACGAGGACTGGAAAAGAGGTTGCTCGAACGACAGAAACTAACAATCAGGCAGGTTGAATTTTAGAATTTCAATTCTCCAAATCTCTCGAGCATTTTCCAAATGTTAACTTATACAAGTGACTGCGCCATGTGAATTTTGAAAATGCAAACATAACATCAACATCCAAAGCACAAGCAATTTGTACAAACGTTACAATTTGTATTATGTCTCTGCATTCATCGTCTACGAGCTATCACATGAGACCGCGCATTCGATAATAAATACAGATATCCATACACGAGGGGGATGTTGGAAGGGTTTAAAATGGTAAAATATGCAAATGTACGAAATAAAAATTTAATCTAAAAAGAGAACAAGATGTCTGACCTGACTACAGGAGCCCAACTAAGTTAACGATAGTAGCAGACGTTTTCGACACTCATGTGACAAACAAGAAAATACAGCCATCTGCGAGAGTAATTGCCAGAAAGAATAGTAATCGTTACAATTTCAGAGAATAGTCATCGTAAGTAATTTCCGGAGGAACTATTTCATCAACACGATTAAAATACTACTAATAGAAAGGAATTATTTCACTTAAATGTGACATCTGACAAAACCTACAAAACTTAAAAATATGTAACCTCCTTCACATCACTCGTTAATTACTTTGATTCCCAAGACTCCCGGGAGCATGCTCATATATTGAAGGAAAACAGTAGACTAGAGAAAATGAGAGACTGAGTGAAAAGAGAGGGAAATCAGAAGAAAGAGGATAATGGCAGGAGGAGGGGAGAAGAACGAGAGAAAAGAAAAGAGTGAATAGAGTGAAACACGAAGCGAGAGAGGGAGAGAAAGAGAGAGGGAGAGAAAGAGAGGGAGAGGAAGAGAGAGGGAGAGGAAGGGAGAGGGAGAGGAAGGGAGAGGGAGAGAAAGAGAGGGAGAGAGAGAACTGCGAAGCAAGCGAAAGGGAACAGAGAAAAGTGAATCCACGAGCGCGATGAAAAGTGGCGAGAAAAAAAAGATACTAGACAAAGAGCGCACGAACAGAGCTGACCTTCCCGGGGCAGGTCTGAGGCCATGCAAAGAAGGCATAATGAATGAGGGAACCGGCCGCTCGCACGCCGCGCTCTCCGCGCCGCCGCCGTCTTCTCTTCCACCTCCACCTTCTCCTCCCCCACCTCACCCCCCACTCCGAACACGAACACTCGCGGCGGCGGCGGCGGCCGCGCTGCGCGGCACGTCGGCACTTCGGCCTCGACCGCCTCGCCCCCGCGCCCGCCTTCACCCGCCTCCGCCCGCTCGGGCGGCCCGTCTGCTCGCTGCCGCCGCCTACACCTGCAGCACCTCTCGCCCGCGCCCGCCACTGCGGGCACGCCACGCTCGGCCAACGCCGCCTGTGCGGGATGCAGCGCTTGCCGAGATTTTCGGGCCTCGCCACCGCTTTACTACTACGAACTCATCATCACTAGACACCGGAAAAATATGTACATAAAAATGTAAAATCGGTTAAATGTAATATTAAAATACACTATAAAACGAACATTTACATAATACGAAATTTTATATATATATATATATATATATATATATATATATATATATATATTAAAAACAATACATACGTTTGGAAATTCAGGTTAAAGATCACAAAACCCGGCATCAGTGATACTTTTCGCACCAACAGGTGAAACTGATGCACTCACTGACGCACACTGAGTTAACTGAAGCAGGCGCGCCGGAGTGTGTGAACACGCCACGGCATCATCATGTAGCATACCTCGAGTAAACTGCATTCAGCAATAATTGTATTTCGTGAAAATGGCGAAATATGTAAAATATGTAATAAAGTGCTAAATATATAAAAGTATGTAACGAAAAATGTTGATATTGTTTTAGAAAAGCAACGATTCGCCAAGATTACAATTTTTAGAGCGGTAAGTAGAAATACAAAAAAATATGTAATTACATAAATCCGGTCTCTAATGATCACCGTGCCCTCTAATACAGCAACGACGCTGAAATGTTTAAACGATATATCGAATGCAAAGAACTAACATGACAGTCTATATCTTTGAAAGTAGGTAGGGAAGGATCTTCCTCAAAAAGTTACTTCAAATTAGGAATTAATACGTGAGTAACATGGCATTAAGAAATTAATTAAGAAAATTGTCATTTTCGGGAGAAAACATTAAATACCTTTATTGCCTTCCCTAAACGGATACAGTTTTCAATCAAATATTGTTTTCCATTGCCTCTCATGGATATTTTTCTGGACAATGTTACGTTCTCTTTTGCCATGAAAAGAACGAAATAAGCTATGCACCTGTTCGGCTTCCCTAAAGGCATCTGGACGAGTAATGGTCGCGGTTGAAGACAGCTATTGTGTTAAACAATGTTCAGTTTATATTGGTGTGAATGTTCTTTATTAATTCAATTGAATACTCTCTTTTATGACCCCGAAATCTGAACACAAGTGCATTGAAGACGAAAGGGAAAGATAATTAACAGGAACGTACGGAAACAAATGGAAAAGAATTCTTAAAGCACGGTTTCTAAGAAACAGATTATAAAGACAGAAAACTATGAATAAAACGTTCTTAGAATACATGATCTAATGGGTACTATATTGAGTTTTTCATAGTTCGTAGAAACACCAATGTATACCTTCCTGTTCTGTTACTGAGTTAAGAAGTTCGGAAGAACTATCTGAAAAGATGAAAATCTTATTTTGTATTTGACATTTCACGCGTCTGGAATCTATATTCAAAATATTATAGCGCTTTACAGGCTATCTCACCAACACACAGCACCTGTTTAACCCAACGAACTTACTGTTCTTCACTTGAGCCGTCCCTTGCAGCTTCTTAAGCACGCGAAGCCCTTTCCATGTTTTGCTGCTGTCCACCGTTTGTAAATGTCTCAGTGTCCAGCCACTTTCCCCACGCGGTTTCTTCGCTTACGCTAAGCAAGCCAAGGGAGTGACGCCATCTTGAGAATGTTTCGTGTCGGCACTTTCATAACAGCGGCGGCCGGAAATTCTCGTGCGGGCGCCGCTCCGCGCGCTGGGTGGCGTTCTCTCTCGCCTGCAAAGCCCCGTTCCACGCACACGGAAAAAAAAAGACTGCGCACACGAACAATATGTGCCCACGAGTCCGAGAGACCTACAAGAAGAATGGTATTTCGTTTTGGGTCATCTCTGCTGAAGAAAAAAGAGACAAAATGAGAGACCGAATGAAAAGAAAGAGAGGGAAATCAAAGAAGAAAGAGAACGACAGGAGGAGGAGGGAAGAATGAGAGAAAAGGGAGGGGTGAATGGAGAGAAACACGAAGCGAGAGAGAGAGAGAGAGGGACAGAAAGAGAGGAAGAGAAAGAGGGCGGGAGAGAAAGAAATGCGAAGCAAGCGAAAGGGAACAGCGGAAGAGAAAAGTGAATCCAAGAGCGCGATGAAAAGTGTCGAGAGAAAAAAAAAAATGTTCTCTTGAAATGGGCAGTTGAAATATTTCAATTGTTTTGAAGCTCAATTTCCTGTAACCTGAAGAATTGTCTCCGTTAACGATCATCAGAACGCTTTTTAATTCTCATTGCTCAAAAGAAATAATGGTTTAAGGATGTGAATGAGCAACAGAGCAAGGTTTATTCACTTCTCACCGAAACTTGATGCGTTTTGAAGAGGTCATATTACAAGTAACACTTTCGGATGTGATAATTATATTTTCTTCATGATCAAAATGAACTTAATATTATTGAATCACCATATCTTTGGGCCATGTTCAGAAAGTTTAAAATGTGAGTTTATTATGGATTCTCTTCTAACTAAATTGAAATGATTGCTGGAATTAAGTCTTTTGTATCTGTTGCTCCACACGTAATTTCACTGCAATAATTGCAAATATGAATTACCTTTCACAAGAGATTCGCACGACAATATATATAGAACCGTGTTACATGACGAATTCGATCTAATAGCATTATTTTGCATAGTGCAACGACTGCAATCGAATGCGCTACCTTAAACAACTTGTCTTTTCTCCCAACATAAAATGTTACGGATAGGTTATATCACAACCAATTTCTAAAAGTAGTAGCAAGTGCAAAATCTCCCAGAGCTTTTTTTGTGAACCCGCGGTCAATATTCTTTGATCCTTCAAACATATTCTAGGATCCGTTACAGATATGACGGAACATTTCCTGGAAATTAAGATAAAAAAAACTAATATTTGAAGCTTTAAAAATGTCCAGAATCAACACATTACCAAATCCTTGATTTGCATATTAATTTTAACAATAAATGTTTACGTAAATTAACACTACATGTCAAGAAACAGTTCCAGCAAGCTTACATTCCCAAATAACAAAGTCGCTCATGAAACTGCAAAACGCCCTAACCCACCTAATTTCTGAAATTGAGATTTTGACATTTATAGATAGTCTAAGAATACACTTTGTCATTTTCGGGCTTAATTTAATAAAAACAAATTTTGAATATCAATAATATGCAATATACAGGCAAAATAATGCATGCCACATAATTTAAAACAAAAATATCAAATTCTATTAATTGTAATTCAAATATGAAATTAACGTCATTAAATAAGATTATCTAAGGTCTTGAAACTTAAACCTTAAAACCTTATCCAGTTTTGTAGATCTCCTGAAAAATTTAGTTTCTGAACACGACATTTTGCAGTTTCATGAGCGAAGTGCATTTTAGAGTTCAACAATTATATCTGTATTGTTATTGTGTAGTAGATACGATTATCCGACATATTTGGGGCCAAGATTACCTCGGTACTAAAAACACTGTTCCGACATATTACTTTTACATATTTTTCAATGTATTTTCTGTTCAGTTTCCTATCGAAGATCTTCAACTCCAACTCTTCAATCAGCGTCACTTTTCTAGGCTATTGAACGTAATGTTTTAGGAGCGAAACTGATGATCATTGAATTCGAGACTGTTCCAGTATTTCTAGCGCACTCGCGCCGGTTCGCTACTAGTTAAGCAGCAATTAATTTTTACACATGCTTTTCACTGGTTTTTGTTTTTCTGATTTCTTCGGTTGATCGGGGCACTGATAATTGCGAGTCTGTTGCATACAGAATTAAAAACCTAAAATGCCGTGTCTTGCCCATTATAAAAGTAAGCAATTCTCAGGAAGATGCTGTAGAGGAATCTCGTAATGTAAAACAGTATCTTAGTGAAAGTGTCCAGTGTTATCCTACTCCTAGTAAGTGCCCTACCTTTCTTGTCTTTTAAACTATTTAAAAAAACACAGAGGCCCGAAATCTTAAAATAAATATTATTTTAGTACCTCCTTTTTCCGAAACTACAATACATTATTCAAAGACAAAACAAAATGTTTTCATTGATGAGTTTTAACTGTTAATAACTTTAATTTCCGTGTATACACCTCTAATTTTCCCAAAATACACTCATTTTCCTGTTTGAATAATTTGGTTCTTCGATATTTTTCTATCAAATATTCACTTACACAGATACTCCGACTTCTCTTTAACCGAGTTGAAGCGTCTTCTCTTTCAACTCTCTTGCACTTCTTCGCAAACATTTTTCCATTTCCTAACCTATTTGTACTTCGCTAACTTTACTTGGAAAACCTATGCATAACGTAACCCGAAAACATTTGCCTCTTGCCTCACGTGCCGTTCGTTGTCGCAAGTTCCCACTTCCAACACCAACACATTTAAAACTCTGCTGGGGCTACAACTGCGCTATTTTCACTTACGTACATCAACATCGAGCAGCATTACTGCGTCGTCCGTTAAGCCATACAGCTTCCCCGTCGCTCGATTTTGTTACCCACATCCACTACGAAGGGCTGGGTCTACGACACAGGAGAAGGTCAATGAAGATTGATGCAGCAGCGGCGCCAAATACGCCAATGGTCCACGACGACTGAGTGAAAAGATGGAAACAACTATTAATGTCACTGTTTGTGTCATCCACCGTGAGGGGAAAATTTGAGTACTTATTGAAAATGCCATACACAATATTCAAATGAGATCTTAGAATTTGGAGTCGATAATTTTATTCAAACGTATTTGAGTCGTTTAAATGTAAAAAAATGACCGCTAACGAGAACAGGATTAGCGGATACCAACCTGCGCAGATCATTTTGAAAAAATTTCAATGTGACCGTTCTTTGGTGAATGTACAAAATGCGCGCAAAGCGCAAGTCTGAATTGGCTTGAAAATGAAACGATTACGAGAATCCGTTAATTGGGGCAGTGTGCAACTCGTAACCCACATGATAAGGCATTCGTCCGTCGTGTCACTAACTTTTGTATTCCCGTGCCTGCCTGAGTAAGCTGCAGTAGTGGCGTTGTAGGGCGATAAGAGCGGCGCGGAGCGGCGACCAGGAAGCTAATGGACCACGACGCGTGCGCGAAGAGGGCGCGCGATAAGGCGTCGCTAGAGGAGCCCCGGTCGTCGCGACGCATGTTTTGGATTTGCACTAGACTTGTGCATGGCACTTATTTTAGAGCTCCCCGATTGGACAAGGAGACGGCGCCGAAACGCAAGCGACACATCTCTCTAAGGCACATACTCTTTGAGGAGAGAGGCAAACAGCTGCGGACAGCTGGTGTATTCGAAAAGAGTAGTTAGGGCGCTTATGAGAATATTAATGAGGTTCATGGAAGTTGGTTAAAGTAAAAAAAAGTTTGGAGCTGAATTTTCAACTGCGAGGTGGAAATAAATGAGAGATAACTTGCAACCCATTTTATAAACATGGAAGTCAAAAGAGAAAAATAAAAGCAATTGCTTTCACTAATATCTGTCTAAATTTCTTCCCCACAAAATTGCCTAAAATTGCTTTTCTTCCCTCAAATAACAATTACGTATCCCAAATTTCTTAAAAAAGTATGGCAAGCCCTTTAAGTATGTAATTTTTTGCTCTACTAATAAACTGCCCCAAAATTTTTCAATTAAGAATTACCATTAAATTCGGCTTACATAATTATACTTTGTTTTAAAACTGTTTAGTGTCTCTAATCGTTCTTTCATAAAACTAACTAATATTCTCGCAAGCGCCCTGCTACTAATCTTTTCGAATGCACCAGCTGTCCACAGCAGTCTGAAAGAATATGTGGTGTTTCAGAGAGAGTCCCATGCACAAGTCTAGAGCAAATTCAAAACATGCCGCCGCGACCGTCCCAAGCTTATCGCTCATGATAGTGCGCTGCCTGCTCACCTCAACCTGTACACACCAGTGGCCGGCAACCGGCAGTCCGGAGGCCATCATTTTAATGGCCCATAAACATAAGAAAATAGGTTTTAATTTTAATTGTAAAAATGTTTAGATTGTACGTATTTGAAAATGCCAAATTTTCATTTTTACATGCTTGTAATTTTAGGTTTTAATAAAAAAAGACAATGTGATTAAATGTAATACGTAAGACAATTATTTCCTCGTGGAAAATAAGAATAAAATCACGATCGGTAAAGAGAATGAACAATTTTAACAAAAAGTGTTTCCTAAATGTCTCAATGTGAACAATAGTACAACTAAAGTACCTCAACTTGCAGATTGGGTAATTGTTAAAATTCTGTTAATATAGGTAATGTGAATTTTCAATCTTGTATGCAAATATATTTATAAATAATATGTTCTTTCAGTTCCTGAAGAAGACGTTAAAAACAAATGTCGAAACACTGTAAACCAGAACAGAAAATTTATACAACAGTGAAGTAATTATCAAATTTATTTTTAAGTGTACAAACACTTGCTGTCTTAAAATAAATTGGGGATTTAACTTAAAAGTCAAGATCTAATAGACAGTTTGAAGATTCGAGACAAATCCTTATTTAAATCGGCGATAATAAATATGCATAGAATTTTCAAAACATGTTTTTAATTTTTGTTGTCGTAATATTTAAAGCACATTCCCCTGGATCTTGGGTGGAGGACTAAGTGACGGGAAATATGGGAGAATTTTCAGAGATCGAAGAAGATAGCTACCCACAGGGCTGGGTCATAAACATAACCCTTCTGAAAAGGACACTGCATTCTCAGCATGCTACAGCTACCATTGAAGAGGTGGTTAAGTAATGCAATCGAGTGTTTAAGTGCCATTCACACCGTGTTCATACAAAAGGCTATTTCGGATGTCATCAGATTGTGGTGAATCAAGTGGCCATCAATTTATTAATTATTTGTTTTATTAATTGTATATAATCTGGGAGGGAGGAGTTCGATGTTTTCATATCTTGGAGCAAACATTACTTTTCAGGTTTATTACGAAAGTAACGATATCAACCAAATTGTTTCCAAAACTGTCAATAAATCACGCACACTCTACTACGAAAAATCAGACAAATGTTTGTTTTCTTAAAAACAATGACTTGGGATATTAAACCACTCCATACCCTCCAATTGCAGTTAACTGACTACTCATTGTGAATTAGAGAAGGTATTCAACTCTTAAACACTGCTTTTCTGTTGTTTAGGCGAGTTTCTACGTTTGTTATACGATTGAGGTCGAAGGTTGTCGATGCAGGTTGCAGTCCATTGTTTCAGCCACGCCGAAGAAAAGTGGAATTGCTGATTGTGTGGTGTGGAATGTGAACGAATTACATCGTTAATCCATTCTTCACAAACAATAACATTTAACAAATACAAAGCCAGCACAATCCAGAAACCCAGCGTAATTACATGAGGTTTATTACGTTGTGGTCATTATTACGTCTTGTCTAGGTCTACAGCAAGTAGGAGACTTGTCTTGTCTCTGAGAACATTTTAAATCACTTCCGGCTCCAATTAGTAAACATCCACTTTCTTAAAGAACTATTCGGAATACGTATCTCTAGGTACTAGACACAAACATCTTATGGACCCTTGATCTTCAATTTAAAGTGATTAATCAACCTGGAAGTCTATGACAAATACAGGTATTCACAGCGAGATACTAAATCCTAACCCTTCGGGAAAGGACATTTCATTCTGCACAGCTCCAATTGCCTCGCGCACTTGCTGCAAGCAAATGCGGAACACGACTATTTTGTAAATTGCATGAGCAGACAACAAGTGCGTAAATATTAGAGTGCTATTTTTCAATGTTACGTTTCCATTTATATAATTAATGCAAATACGACAATATTCCTGCTCTTCTCTGTTTTCCGAAGCAATTTAACCGTTGGCAGTTTCCGTGTTGTCGTATATCATGAATCCAAAACTACAGTCCCTAAAGCACAAACCTTTTATTCGCAGGATTGGGGCGATACCGCTATCTGAAGACGCATTCCAAACACTGGTATCTCAGGACACGAAGCTCCGTATCAATATCAGATTCCCATATCGCCAACCGCACTTTCTCTTTCACGTATACTCACTGCACACTCCGATATTCAAAGCCGAAAGACTGACACGTGCAAAAACAAACGTTTGTTAAATATACAGGCAAGAATAATTTTCTTTCTAAGATTTCAAAACAATAACTAATTTGTTCCTCTTTGATTGAAACATTGACGGGTGAAAAAATAGCAGATAAGATTATACGAATCCTATAATTTTATCAGTTAATTTATACATACTGCTTCTCAGTTAAAGCTGATACTGAACTCTCTAACGTTGTTCCAAAAACTACGTGAGAGAACAATGTAATAATGAAACAATGATATTGAAAAAAGAGTATGTGTGAATGGGATGGTCATATTTATTCAATACAGGATTACGTAATTTCATAACGACGAACAAATTATTCTTGTTTGTGCCCGACAAGAATGATTGACACACATTTCATTCAAGAGAAACTCCTCAGTTCGGTTCCAACTATTAACGATTCAAGTGACGAAGCCTTTCAGCCTTCCCCTCCCGCATTCCGCAAAAAGCGCGCCCCAGCACGCACACGACGCCCCCGCTTTCGAGCAATGCGTGCATGCAACGCGCGCACGTCGTGCGGAGAGCGCGTAAAAACGGCGGGGAGGGGAGGGGCAACGGACGCCGGGCGGGGAGTCGCACGCATGTGGCGGCGGCGGCGACGGAGGTAGAGGTTGGCAAGTCTACGAGGAGATCGTAGCTGCGCATGCGCAAGAGCCTCTTTCCCCACTGTCCCTATTGCTCTTAGCTGTTTTACCAAAACATTAACGGTCTGTTTTTTTTTAATATGGTGGTTTTTGAACACTTTTCTAATGCTTCCTTTTTTAAAAACTTTTGTGATTTCTTCAAAATGGAAGTAAAAAATTACATTTTTTATCAAGATGATGAACCATCAAGCATCGAAATGCGGAAGTGTGTTCATTTTGTACATGGGTCTTAATGATAAATGGTTTTTTAGGTATTGAACAAACGGTAGAATAGACAATAGCTTGAAAACGGTCATGATTTTCCAAAAAGTAGTTCGCTTACTTTATAATAAACAGTATCATTTCTTTGTTCAGTTTTTTATGATAGTCTTACTAGATTTTGATCATCAAAATATAGTAAGACTGTCTTAAAAAAACTGGACAAAGAAATATAATTAAAATCGAAAGACAGTCAGAAGATATTGAAAACAGTATCATAGTTGTTTACATAACCAAGAATATCAAAAAAATTGCTGCTTCGTAACACAAAACGTGACCAGCCTCTTGTATTCGCGTGACATACACAGTCGTAAATAGTGACTCACTGAATAAAAAAAAAATATACGAGAATTCAGTCGATACGAGCAGTATGGCAACACTACAATGGAGGAATGGCATCGTGAGCTATGTTTACAGTCAGTTTGTAATATAGTGACTGAGAGAAGCGTACAACAAAGCAAATTGTTTCAGCTCATCAACAGCAGTTCTGCCCAAAATGAGTTCAGTGAGGCGGACCACACGTAACTACTGAAATTCGATCTAGCTAAGACATCATGTTCGCTGCAAAGGTTAAAGAGTCTTCAGAAAGTGTGATGGCGCAGGAGATACAAAATGCTCCCACAGTGCAAGAGACATTGAAGGGTGTTAAGACTGCACTAAGATAATATTTAGTGTGTGAATAATGGAAAACAAAGTGGAAACAAAGCACGAAGACATCGACATTTTGAATTCGCGCTTATTATTACGTCTGAAGTAATAAATAACACATAGTTAAATTATATATTGGGGTCAACGGATACAGCGAACCTCTGAGACTGAAGCAAAATTGTAAGTCACTAGACGTTCACTATAACCGGTGTCGATAGTAAAATGATATCGGAGCTGCCAGACCATATTCCAAAGCAGCACCAGCGACTAATATCCAACGAGATCACAGAGGTTGAAAATGACCTTTTTCCGAGATAATTTGGAGTTTCTCGCTGCCGTCATTGTAACTATGTTCATAGAAGTAAATGCCTTAGCAAAATTAAAAACAAAACTATGAGCGTTGGTCTCATGTGAGTATTCGTGCAAAGACTGCCATTCAAACGCACTCTTTGATGATACGGACAACGAGATCAATACATGAAATGCGCTACGACTCCATCTTGGTGGACATTTGCGCTCCTCGTAGAGAATGAAAAACATTACAATTAAATAATATATTTATTTTTCTCTGGATATCGGAGGCAGTGAATCCTTCCAGTTTCTAAAGTGTTTTATAAAATTAAACAAATATTCTTGAGGATACTTCATTATTTACTTTTCAACAAGCAATAACGTCTCAGGTAAAATAAAATATATTTAAATATTTCTTTGTACATAATTTTAGACAATTTATTAATTTACATTTTTTAAACACTAAATGCTTGTAATTAAAACAGCATTGTATATAATAAATAGCCAGTTATTTCAGGTTTTAAAAAATATCACCAGCTCCACATATTAGCAATAAATAATTTCTTTATTACTTACGCCTCAGAAGTATAGATTCATGCAGAAAGTGTTCGTTCTAATTTTTCAAGTTCGTCGCAACTCCCTTGTAGTTCCAACACTCCGGTAGCCGCGAAGTTGTAGACTCAGGACATTAGCGTCATTCGTGAACAGCGAGTGCACTGAAATTGTGTCAGCCGGCTGGTAGGTAAACGAAAAATGAAGATTTTTGTTTCTTCGATAAATCTAAGAACTATCCTCAGATCATCAACTCACTATAACGCGAAAACTCTAGGCACACGTCTTGGGCTACGTTCATCACTGATAAGACCATACTTCTTTGGTACTATTCTTCACAAAATTTCGTCAGATTAACAGTTTGAATAGATAAGATCAGAGAAACACTTTACATCTGGAAAACAATTTTCTTAAACAAATAGAAAGTATACAGGTTTATGTTCTGCCTTGTCTCTGTAAGGCTGGGATCGTACGAATGGAGTGCATGTTGGTCTGTCGACCTTTCAAGGTGACAGACGCGGAATTTGAAACAGTCTAGCACAGAGCGGCGGGTTCTTAAACCCAGGGTTCATTTACGAAAATTGCTTTCTTTTGCCCTCTACCAGCCTAGTTTACTTGCTTCTTCTGAAACTCCCAGTATATCAGACTCCCTATAATACTGTTATTAAACAAAATTTTATTTCGCGCCACATATAAAACTGTCAACTTGTAATTACTACAGAACAAATGAGAAGTACTTGTGGGTTAATGGTTTCATCTAGAAAGAGATTCTTCCTGGTTTCTCAGCAATATACAGGATATCGTGTTGTCACTTGTTTTGTCTGTGACATAGCTTCTTGTGATATTCACGTGAACATATTCGCACGTTACTCTCGAGAAGTTTTGTACCTAAACATTAAATGATCGGCTATTGTTTTCGTCCCATTCAGATCAGAGACACACAATATATAGATATAAGCGCCAAAAAATACCAAATACCAAAGACACAGCATGAAGAGAATGTCTTCATTCTCATCGCATCTCCGGGTATCAACATGTATTTTGCTGCACCAAGGCCCCAGAAGCAAGTCCGCATCCCGCAAAAGAGATACTCAGCAGGCAGTGCTTGCAGAGGTCGCCTCGTCTCTTCTAATCCGAAAGGCCTCGCGCGTCTTATGCGGCACTAGCGCGGGAGGGAGGGGGAGGGGAGGAGGGGAGGGGAGTGAGGGCGACGCAGTCGGGCGCAGGAAAAGAGGGGAGGGAAGGGCGGGGCGGGGCGGGGAGCAGCTGGGCTGTGGCGGGGGCGGCGCGGGCTCGCACATGCCGCCGCGAGTATATTTAGTGCCGATGCCTCCCGAGGTCGCCGCTGGTGTGCCAGCCGCGGGCGAGCACAGCAATGCAGGCGCTGGCGGGGACACGTTAGGTGCAGAATGCAGAGAGAGCTGGAGAGCCACGGAAGCTGAGAGAAGAAAAGGAGACGGATGGAAGAGGTACAGAGTGAGGTCTGAGAGGGGCAAGGAGGGCGGAAGTGTCATCGAAAATGACACACGAGAGCGGCTTTGCCTGTGCCAGAGGTTTGTGATGCCCTAACGGTGAATTCAGTTTGATGAAGAGAACCCGGGCGGGGAAAGAAAACAATTTGTAATTAGCACAAACAATAATACAGGTTAGAACTGGAAGTAATGCTACAAGAGCATAAGCAACAGCAACACAGACTTCAAAAACGAAAATTAAAATTACAAATTATTAATCAATATTACTAATTCTTATTTAATTAATGCACACACTCACGCACAACTGCGCCAGGAAGAGATTTTAAAATGTGGTTTTGTTCAACGTTTGATATTTTTATATATCGCATTAAAAGTATGTTGGAGAAAATATCAATGACAAAGGTTAAATCACGTTCCCTCCTTCTTTTTGCGTACACATACGTCTTCACCAGATAAGTATGGTATGTTCCAGAGAGTATCTTTATTACGACACACGTGTCTTTGACACATAGTCCTTTGAACATAATCACTAATGACTAGAGTCCGGATTTTTATGTAATTACATATTTTTTATATTTCTACTTACCATTCTCAAATTGTAACCTTGGAGAATGAGCGTCTTCCCAACACAATATCCAAATTTTCTGTTACATATTTTTTCATATTTAGTACTATATTACATGTTTTACATATTTTGCTGATTTCATAGTATATCTTCTTATTCTATCAATTTTCTGCAATTATATTACATATTATTTTATAAAAAGAAGTATTTTCAAAAAATTAGCATTTTCCCCTACATTATTGATGCAATATATGTGTCAAAAGTATCATTGACTCCGCGTTTTGTGACCAGTCACCTTAATTTCCGAGAAAAATTTGGTAAGTCCTGTATTACAATAGATAAAGCTTTTACTAGTGAAGAGAAAGTTGTATGATGCAAAATGTGCATCAACTTGTGTTTTCCAAAATGTTTTTAAAACGTCTGTATTAATTTTAAAATTTATTTAGGACTTTTTTTTATAATTATAACTTCGTTCTATGTAAATGTTTTTTAATTAGATGTTTTTTTAATATTGCATATTATATCCGATTTTACATATTTATTACATATTCTTATTGTTTTCATTACATATTTATGTACATATTTTGACTTTAATACCACATATTTTTCCGGTCTCTACTGATGACATGACTCACTTTTCTTTATTTCCACGATTCAGCTTATTTGAAGGGACGCTCTGCATGCAGAATCAGACAATCAAAGGAATGAATTATGTGTATATAGAATCCCCACTCTAGCCTGCCATGCCCCGCCCTGACCACCCCAGCCTATTCGGCAGCGTCCAACTCCACCATGTCACTCCTCTCCCTGCTATGCCCCGGCCTGCCTCGTCCTGTTATCGTCACTACTACTAGCATAACTACCAACAACATTCCTATCGACAGCTGGAAACAAACGCATTGTTGAAACCGACCAGTAACAATTATGACCTTCAATGACTTGCAAATTCGAAAATTCAGAGCGCAACGAAAGTGATCCTGCACAATATTTACGCGTTCTTTGCTTTATGCGAAAAAAAAATCATTCAAACACTTTGAACCAACTTTAAGTGAAAATTTTGAAAGTTCATATCAAGAACATCTAAAAATCAAAATCTGCTTCAAATTCGCATGGCCTCTAATTCCACCAGATCAATCGGAGAATGTCAATTTTGGAGAAAATCGACGAGGTTTCGGAGCTTATGTCGACCCCAGACGCATGGACGGGCGGATGAACGAACGGACGGACGTTTTGGCGTAAACCAATTGTTTAGTATCACAGACCCATAAAAGGTATTAAAATCGGATGAGTTGAAATCATCTTTCGATGGTTCCGTAGCATGGCAAGAAGTTATATAGCACTATTTCTACGTAAGAACATTATCGATTATCAAAAAAGTTTGATAAAACTTGACCAAAGCTAAGCATCTCTATTTGCTAAAAGCCTACGAAAATCTGCAAATATAACGATAGTTATGAAAAATTGAAACAATTTCACTTTTCCGCCAGGAGATTTATCTCCATTAACCTATGCACTTCCGCTACAGTAAAACACCACTCTGTAAAATGTTGATGGTTGAATGTAATGGAAAAATTGCCATTTGATACGTTCACATAAATTTAGACAAAAACGAGAGTAATTAAAAATCACTAAAATACATTAATTATATATAAAGGCCGAAATGTGAAGGAGTTAGGACGAAGTTGGTAAACGACCGGGTCCAAGAACAATCACATTCCAGTAGGTTACGAGATTGTTGCTGTTTCTTCCTTTCTTCTTTTTTTACATTTACCTTTTATAGCAGCCATTCCCTATTAAAATAATAGAAGTTCAACATTATTTCTGACGAAAAAAACACTTCTTCGTTTATGTACGAAATATAAACGTTGGTAGCCTCACAACCATTGTTATGTTCGTTGTCCCTCATATATCGTTAGTTGTCAAGTATTGAACAGTGTTCTCCGGTTAACAAAGCTCGAATCTGCGCATTTTTACACAACTATTCCCATAGAAAGTTTGACCGGCCTAGTCCGGGAAACCTCAACTTTACGGACGAGTAGCATCGCAGAATTCGCTTATTTAATGGGTGAGTGCACATAAAAAAATAATTTTCTCCCTAGTTTTTTAAATTATTTTTATTATAAGAAAATTAATTTTCTTCCTAGTTTTTTACGGCTGACGCCGCATCTCGCTTCCCGATCTCCATTTTTCTCTATCATGCCAATCTTCTTCCTGTAGTCCTCTGGCAGCCATCGCGTCTTGTACATCTTGGACCCAGCTTCTTGGAGGTCGACCCAGTTTTCTCCTCTCGGGAGGAATCTATTTCCATATTAATTTAGGCCATCTAAACTCCTCCATTCTTTCTAGATGACCATACCAGAGGAGGCGTTTGGCGTTTGGTTTCAATTTTGTCGAGAATATTTCGTTTAACGCCCATAATATCTCTTATTCTCTCATTACGCACATGTTCCAGTTTGGAAGTGCCGCTGCTTCTTCTCCACAAATCCACGGATCTCCTAGTTATAACATTTGTTAAAAACCGAAGC